>JAJOZX010001522.1:207500-512500 GCA_023014485.1 Bathynomus jamesi
GTTCGCCATCACTGGACTCTAAAGGAATCATGTAATGATGGTAACCAAGGGTTAGCAAAGTACGATATCTGGATTTTTATGCAATTACATACTGAATATTTAATTTTTCTGTAATTCATTAGATCTTACGTTATTTCCAAGTACACAAATGTAAGCAAATATATAGATAAAAAAAATCTAATTTTAATTTATTTTAAATGATTCCCCATCATTCCTGAGTAAATATGGCAAATGAAATAAAAAGTTCCCATAAAATACTATACGTATTTTATGGGATATACAGGCACTTTAAACAGTTAGAAATTTAAAATCAACTAAAAAAAATTGTCTTCCCCGTTATTCAGGTCTTCATTTGGCTTCATTCTATACTCAATGAAAAATGGCCTATGGAGGTAGTGGGAACCCCTATCTAACAAATTTAAATACAGGTTTGCAAGACCCTAAATTAACATAATTTAAACTTACATTTAAGTTTTTCATCTCTACTGTTCAATTTATTTTCTTGTGTTGTTTTAATGGGTCGGAAGTGAGCTAAAACCTTCGCAAACTGACGGAAATTTACTCTGTCATCTTGGCTTTCCTTAAAAAAAAAAAAAAAAAAAAAAAAAAAAGTTAATTTAGGTTTCAATAATAATAATAAATTATATATACAAGTACTGTATAAGCAGATCAGTAGTCTTAAACTGTGCATAATGTAGGAATCATAAATTATGAGGGGTTGTTTAATCACCAAGATATAACATCTATCAAGGTTATATGATGGAGGAATGTAAAGCTTTTTATAGGATCCAAACACTACTTTGCTAAGGAAGCCTCAGAGAAGCACTTTTAGTTGCTAAAATCTGAAATCAAAGTCTAGAATTGAACCCAGAACCTTTGGATTAACAGCCTAGCACTGTCACAAAGCTATTCTGGTGGGTGTGCAATAACATACTACTGTATGAAACTCCTACCAGGTTACCAAGTATAGCATAAAATGGAATGACCTGAGTGCAAGGCTGGCAGTTCATTCGGTAGAGGATTTTCTTTTTTTGCTCTAAGTATGGTTCAAAATTATGGTAGCTACAATATTTTTTCTTTCCAGATACAGTATGATAGTAGTTTTTTTTTTTTTTTTTTTTACCTTTTTTGTACCCAACCCAGTTAGTCTATTGGGACTGGATTGATGGGATACATTTTATCCTTGAAACGTTTTTCCAAATTCCAGTAAAACCTGGTTACTTTGGTCTCTTATGTTTCTACATTCGTTAATTTTCATGAAGTCAACCCTGAGCCTAGGGTATGTTACTGGGAATCTTTAAAAAGGTGTTCTCTATGGATTTCTACAAGGTAAATATCGCTAAATTATTTAAAAAGTTAAGACCTTGTATATCACCATGAATAATTATTTTTTTGGTTTTGTTCAGTTTCAAACATCATAATGCTTAATATATAATTCATAATGATCTTACGCACACGCATAATTGGGTGATATGCATAAAAATACAGTATAGCATTTACTTCTAAATGGTTTAAGTAAAAGCATTTACTACTTAAGTAAGAGAAAGGAGTAAAAGTAAATGCATCTACATATGCATAATCAAATGCTTTTACTATGAAGCAAACCCTATGCTTTAGACAGCTTCTACCATCATTTATTTTGTCCATTATACATGTTTTTGGCTGTATGTCCAGGGCCAGTCCTACACATTTAGTAGCCCAGGGCAAACTTATTTTTGGTGGCCCTCAATTTAAATTGAAACATGAAAAAGGCTATACTGTAGTGTGGGGGGTTGTGAAGTTTCTCACAACCCCCCTCTGATTTTCAAATCCCCCTTTTGGGGTTGTGGAGTTTTTCACAAAAACCTCACCCTAATTTTCAAGTCCTATCTGGTTCTTAAGTTTCTCTCTCCCCACAGGAGTCTAGTTAGTAAGCCTGTTAATTGTAAACCCTATGGGGTAACATCCAGACTATTGGGTCTAGGAAGCCTATTAAATGGCTATGAAACTGGAATGGAAGGTTGGAAGCCAAGGGAGTTTGGAAAGCCTTTAAAGGTATGATGTTGAGTGCTCTAGCATGTAATCCTTGGCCAGTGTACAATAGGAATAAAATATAGGTTGTTGAAACTGTGACTGAGTATAGATAGGTTTCCACCCTGTCATATGAGCTAGAGAACCAATTATCATTATTATAGGTCACCAGTCACATTATGCTAGAGTTAGGTTTTTGCCCATGCTTGTTTGGCACTGATTTTTTGGTTGATTAACTCATGAGAGATGGGTTTGCCATAATTGTCAATGTTTGTAGTTATTATTTTTTAGGTTGGTTATTATTTATATGCTTTGATTTCATGAGTAAATTATGTTTTCCAGTGATCAATTATGAAGTCATGATTCCAGTTAATGTTTGTTGATTAATTGCCTGTTATGTTATGTTATCTAGGCAACCAGTTGGGATTCAACTCACGTGGTCCAGATTCATCAGGCTTGAATTGTGGATCCAATCCAGTGGGAGCTACGCAGTTTGTGTCAACCACTGTTGGCCACTAGGATCTGCCCTGGAATCATGCCATGACCCTAACCCTACTAACTAGCCAGTGTATAAAGTGTATAATGAAAAACTCAGGTCATAAGGTGGGGATTCAAGTTTGGAGGGTAGCTAGGCTGGGACTAGATTTAACATTCTGTGCAAGTCATTTCCAGTACTTGTCTCCCACTTGCTTTCTATCCTTTCTGCCAAATCTCACTAAGTGTTATTGGTTTTTAAGAGGTTTTGTTCATTGTGATTCATTGCCAGTCTTTTTGTTATGTTTATACTTCCACACTGAATAATTGTTTATTCCAGATATAACAGAGAAAAGCAAACAGAGTAGTTTACTTCTATTAGGTCTACCTTTGAATTCCAGCCCTTTCTTGGACTCAGTGATTGGTTTTCCTACTCATTAGAGTGTCAGATTTAGACAACTGAACTGGGGGAAGCCCTTTACAGTTAGTGAGTCGAACCTAAATAATCTCCTGGAAATAAACCACTGACAAGAGAGGCATTCCTAGATACCAGAGGAGACTACATCTTTGCCCAGTCTCTTGACTATCCCAAACCCAGAAACGTGAAAAGGTGCTAGGTGGTTCAACAATACAGATACTTGGGGACTATGGCTTACATAGCCACTGCAGCAGTAGTTAGATGAAAACTTTCATTTTAAATACAAAAACAATTTGCTTTAAGGTAAAGGCTGATTTAACATTTAAACTGCTGACTTGACATTTTATTTCTATACAAAAGCAATTTGCTTTTCCAATTACAGTATACAGATAGTCCCCGACTTACGATAGGGTTAGGGACTGAAAATGAGATCGTAAGTTGAAAAATCGTAAGTCGAATGCACTTTTAAATGTATTCTAAAGAGATAGGGACTTAAGTTCCCATTCTTGAATATTTTCATTCTTAAAATAAGGTTAAAATAAACACTAAATTACCACAATTGTTTTATTAATTGAAAGAAAAACATAGTTCACAGTATGTAATTAAATGAAATTAGTTAATTACCATTCATATAATGGCATAAACAAATCACTAATCGCTGTCAGATGAAACACGCATTTCCACAGGGTCATCACTGTCTCCCTCACATGTACTAAAAGATTGGATGCCACTTGTTGAAGGAGCAGAAGAAGGCGTCTTCTTTAGAAAAATATCCAATGTCGTTTGAACAGTTTTCTTTTTTTTTTTCATTGTAGATTTCCTTGTAGCATGAAATGGATTCATTTACCATCCTCAACTTTTGCAAATCTTTCTACATTTGGGTCCATTGCATCGAACATTTGCATTGCTTTATTAAGCGTAGAAAATGCTTCTGCCAATCCATTCTTTGTAAATTTTCTTGTTTCTTCTTCATCCTCTTCATTTTCTTCTTGTCCTTCTTGTTGTTCTTTTGCAAGCAGGAGCAAGTCATCATTTGAAAGCTCCTGAGCCTCAATATTAAGCAAGTCTGCAACATCATCATCGTTGACTTCCAGCTCGAGATCTCTTCCAAGCTCCACAATATTATTTCTTATTTCACTAACACTGCCATCTATGTCAAAGCTTACAAAAGAGTTCACATGCTCTGGTAATAGGTTCTTCCAAATTCCATTCATACATTTCTCTAATTTCGTCCCATGATGTTCCAATGTTTCTTATTGCCTGCAAAATATTGTAATCTTTCCAAAACTTTGTAAGTGACATTCCTTGTTCAACTGCTTCGATAGCCTGGGCGAAGGTTCTGCGTAAATAGTATGCCTTGAAGGTGGCCACAGCACCTTGATCCATCGGTTGGATGATAGCAGTTGTGTTTGGTGGCATAAAAGCTACTTTAACATCAGGATGTAGATCGCTAAGATGTTGGGGATGCCCTGGGGCATTATCCAAAAGTAGAAGAATCCTGAATGGTATGTTATTGTCTTTGCAACATTCTCTCACCTCAGGAATGAAAAAGTGCAAAAACCATTCTTCAAATAATGCGGCAGTCATCCATGCTTTTTTATTATGTCGATAAATCACAGGGTGTGTGTGCTTACTAACTCCTTCTAAAGCTCTAGGCTTCTCACAATGGTAAATGAAGAAAGGTTTCAGTTTGAAGCCAGCAACATTCCCACCAAGAAGTAAAGTGACACGCTCTCTGAAGGCCTTGAAACCCGGCATTGCTTTCGCCTCCTTATGAATGTAAGTTCGTTCCGGCATTCGTTTCCAGCTCAAGCCGGTTTCATCAGCATTAAATATTTGTTCTGGCAAGTAATTTTGTTGATCAATAGTTTCAGTAAGTTTCTTCTTAAAATCTTCGGCACCTTCATAATTCGCACTAGCTGCCTCACCACTAACCTTAACGTTATGAAAATTATGACGTTTCTTAAACCGTTGAAACCATCCATGGCTAGCTACAAATGTTTTTGCATCCGATGAATTATCAGGACATTCCTTTAAAGTCTCAAAAAGGCTCTTAGACTTAGACTGAATTGTCATTAGGCTAAGTGGAATCCGTTTCTGAATTTGATCCTCCATCCAAACTACCAGCATCTTCTCCATTTCTTCAATCAGGCCTGTTCTCTTTTTTTATATTATTGTTGATTTTAGCGCAGATGATGATTTTACTGCATCGATTATTCGCTTCTGGTCTTTCAGAATAGTAGATACTGTAGACTGTGAAAGCTTGAAATCTTCCTTAATCGATATGACTGATTTGCCAGCTTTATGCAGGTTAATTATTTTCATTTTTGTTTCTAAATCAATTGTTTTCCTCATCTTCTTTTCTCTTGACAATTCTTGAGAACGTTTCCCAGACATGATAAAAGGGTAACCAAAAACGAAATAATGAAAAGAATAAAATAATTTGAATAACAAGAGATGCATGCACCTGCGATGACAGCTGACTACACACTAACTGTTTCCTTCGCAAAGTGTGTGCGTGCTGGCTGGCGTGTTGCTGTCTCGTTTTTTAAGTTGTCGTACGGCAGTGGAGTACTATTAAATTATGCTGTTTATTGAGTGTTATTTGCAATTTTAATGAAAAAAATATGATCGTAACTTCAAAATATTGTAAGTCGAGCAATCGTAAGTCGGGGACTATCTGTATCTGGTTCCCATCAGTAGTATATTTACAACTAAACTAATTAATACAATGAAATAAACTAATTCATTCTACAAGCTGAATTGATATTTAACTAACCTTTATTGCTTCCTTACAATGAAATATATTGTTTTATTGTTATTACTAAATTCTACTTCTAAAGCATTTACCCGATAATTTTTTTTTTTTTATATCACATCCTAACACCCTTTTTCCACTGCATATACAGTTATACCTCGGATAAGATGGTTAATTCGTTCCACTGACATGCCACACTGTTTGAAACCACCCTGTTTGAGGCATGTTTTAATGGGAAATACTGTAGGTCATTCCAAGACATTTTAAATTACGTTTTTTGTATGATTATTTTTGATAATTATAATGATTTAACATGTTTAAATGTGAAATAAAACAAGAATGCAAGATCACCAGTTGAAAATTCTTTTGTAGGAACGTCTTCTGCATCTTCCTCTTTCGCTTCTTCATAAACTCATTGTTGTTCTAGATTGATTAGAGTTTCATTGTCTAGATCTTTCGAATGCGATTCAATGCACTCTATAACATTTGGTGCATCAACATTTTCGAATCCAAGATCCTTCCCAATGCTAACAATGTCAGTTGCAACTCCTGCAATGTGATTTTTGAAACCACGAAAATCAGTTGCACAATGTGGTAGAATATTTTTCCACACTGCTCGCATATTACTCGCAGTGACTTCAAGCCATGCTTGATTGATGTTTTCTATAACATTTCTGATGTTATAATTTTTCCAAAAACTTGTTGTATAGACCGCGCATGGGTTGTTTGAAACTTAATATATCGTCGCACTGACATTCCTTTTATAAATATCTTAAATATTACATTAAATAATTAATTTTATATTATAATACTCAATCCATCCTGTTTGAAACCGTCTTATCCGAGGTATTCCTGTACTGATATAAAATATTAACTTAGGGATTTTACAATTTCCTCATCTTCTGTTACTAATCTCCCATTTATTTCAAGAGGTCCTACCTGATTGAAGTTATTTTTTATATCAATTTTTTTTTAGATCCCCTTTACAATTATTTGTGAAGTTAGTCTCTGATTGCTTCTCATATTTAATATATTTTTAAAGCTTATCTCTAGTTTCCCTGTATTCTAACAATTTCTCATTGGAATATTGTTATTCAATGATATAAATATTTATTTCTCTTATACTTCTCCAGTTTCACAGTTAAACCAAGGAGCATGCGCGCACACAGACACACACACTAGGGTTTTGCCGATTCTCATGTCTTTTTATTTTTAAATTAATGTTTTTTTCTTTCCAGCACTCAGCTTTCGCATCTTGCTAAATGGCATCTTGCTAGAAACAGCTCTGGACTAGTGTTAAAACCTTGTCCAGTATTTAGCCCTGATAGTCCCTGTTGAACCCAAGAAAAGGCAAGATCATAGTTCATTACTGAAGCCAGAAGGTATGTTTTGAAGTTTAGCACTAAGGATCCAGAACTTAAGTGCTCCTTCTAGGCAAACAATCTAGTGTTGCGCACGAGTCCAAATTTCTTGAAGCGCTGCCAGTGTGCTTTGGCTTATAAACCTTTAATTAAGCTATTGCATGTGAATTTATTAAGTGCCTATACATGTTGTCTTGGCCAGATAAATTGGGAACTAAACAAGTGAGAAGAATTCCAGTAAATACAATATTGTTAAAATCTAGAAAGTTAAGACCCTCCAAAGCTTAAAGTTATTTAGAATTTTAGGGTTTTGTACATATATCACCTAATATGCTTATTATCATAACTAACTTTATTAACCCCATCATCATTTAATTTAAGATTAAAGTTTCTTATTGTGAATCACTAACCTTTCAAAGCATCTTTTAGTGGTCCAAACAGGTAAAAATCTGAAGGTGCCAGGTCTGGACTGTAGGCTGGATGGTTAAGAACTTCAAATTTAAGTTCTTGAAGTCTGTACAGCGGTATGAGGGCGCGCATTGTCGTGTAACAGAATAACACCTTCCAACAATCTCCTCCTCCATTTTGTGCAAATTGCTTGCTTTAACTCATTCCAAAGCATGTCAGAATATGATGCACTTGTTACTGTAGTTCGACACTCTAGATAATGGTCAAGGATATGGCCTCATGTATCCCAAAACAGTTAGCATAACTTTACCTCCTGACAGCTGCACTTTGAACTTCCTTGCAATGGGAGATGTTGGATGCTTCCATTGCATGCTCTGTCATTTGCTTTCTGGTTCATAGTGATGGATCCAGGTTTCATCTCCAATGATAATGTGCTCCAAAAAAGTTTTCACCTTCATTATGATACTGCCCCAAAAGACGAGAGCAGACATCCATACAATTACACTTGTGCTCTTCTGTCAACTGTTTGGCCACCCATCTTGCACAAACCTTGTGAAAGCCAAGAATGTCATGAACTATCGAATAGGCTGACCCTTGACTGATGTCTAACGAAGATTCAATTTCTTTTATTGTTAATCTTCTGTCATAAAAAATCATGGCTCTGGCTTCTTCCTGCTTGTCACCACTGGTTGATGGTCATCCTGAGCACTGAGCATCTGTCACACATGCCCAACCTTCCTTGAACATTTTAATCCACTTGTACACACTTTGCTGTGGTAATGCATTATTCCCATACTGAGCACATAAATGCATGCGAATTTCAGCTCCTTTCATACCTTCTCTCCACAAAAAGAACCATGGATCTCTGTTTTTCCAGAGTACAAACTGAAAGCAGTGCATCCATGTTCACTACTCATATGATATGTAACAGCTACGAGTAGCCTAAATAAGCCTATATAGATCTCAGTTTGGCTTGTTATTATGAGTATATATTATATATACTATATTATCACTAAAATAAAAAATGCGGATACTTATTGAAGTACCCTTGTATATGTACTATATTGTCTAATTGTATATATTACGTATTTACTTGGGCAATAATCATATTTCTTTGCCCAAATTCTCAGGGTTCAACTCTAAAAATGGGACACAAACATGGATTTCTCAGTTGCAGCTTTCTCCTTTCATGAAGAGGACTGTGGATTGCAAGATCCCAGGATGTGATTATTCATATTCTCCAAAATCTAGCTCAGAACTCCATTTGAAGCCTTTGATTGACCACCTGAAGAGGAAACATGCTAAGGAATATATGAAAGTTGTGAAAAATGCTGAGAAAGCACAAACACAGAATGGGGAGTATGAACTTATTTCAAGCCACTTCCCTAGTTGCAGCAGTACTGAATCCACTGCAAAAATACCTCCGGTTCAACATGTCCAATTTGAAGCGAGAAAAGGTTCAGCAACTGGCCATTGAGGCAGTAACAGCGAATGGATTACCTTTGCCTGTGTTTGAGAAATCTGGAATCTCAATGATAGCACCTATTATCTGCAAGTTAGGCATCTCTCTGAATTGGGAAATGACTTGCTTGCAGTTGGTATTCAAGCAAAACAGGAAGGCATTGCCAAAGTTGGACTGAGACCCAGTGGTGGTCTACATACAATATGCTGCAGTGTGTGATGGACAAAGTCATTCTTGGACTAAATGGCTCTTACAAATGAATCCCTTTTGCTCCTCGAGTTGGAGTGGGAAAGTACTAAAGATTTGAGGGGTCCCACGTCTTAAGGTACCTAAGCGGCAAAATTAAAATTTGCCAGAAATCACCAAAGTTCAGCAATATTCTCACAATAGTATACCTGTTATTAATTGAGCTAGAACGTTCATTTTTGGCTAAATTAGAGTTCTAAGTATGCTAATGAAGATGTTGCTGAGTTTTTGGAATAGATTTTCATATATATTAATATATATATATTTTTTAATTTTCTTATTATTCCAAACTTTGGGTGAACTTTTGGCTGGCAATAGAGGTGAAAAAAGTAGTTTGCTTCATAAGGTTTTCCACCATACTTCTAGTGTTTAAGGTCATTATAACCCAAACCACACGATAGAGGAAGGGTGAATAGTGATATCCATCAAAAACACGTTTTTGCCTGTGTTGATGCTTAGGTACCTTAAGACACATGACCCCTCATTTACTTCATGGTTTGAA
The DNA here is from genome assembly GCA_023014485.1 of Bathynomus jamesi. Lineage (NCBI taxonomy): Eukaryota > Metazoa > Arthropoda > Malacostraca > Isopoda > Cirolanidae > Bathynomus > Bathynomus jamesi. Next base: position 217,140 of record JAJOZX010001522.1, read on the forward strand.
GTCCCTTCACAAAACCATAATCATGCTTCAGTTGAGGAATATCACTGGTGGATGAAATGCATGGTCAGACTCACCAAAGCTACCAAAACCACCTCAGTTGTCCTCCTTCAGGCCATGGAGTAGTGGGAAGTGGCTCTCCTCAACAATGCTGCCTTTCCTCTTGGCAATACACCTAGATCCCAGATTCCAGCATCTTCTCAGGGAACCACAGAAGAGAGCTGCTAAAACCCACCTTAGCACATTGTGGAAGAGGATGTCAATGATGGAGATTGAGAATGATGTAATATGATGTGCAGGCACAGATTGACAAGGAGCATTTCACAGATGGATGTGTCAACAGAGATACAGATGGTGATACCATCAACCAGCTACTAAATGTAACAGGAGGAGAAAGGTTTTGTCAAAAGCAACAGCCAGTGGATCCAAAACTGTGCAGGTTATTGAAAGCTTCAACAACATGCTGTGTTGGCAGGAGTGAAGATTTCTTCAAATAGTGGCAGTACCATCTACACCAAGAAATGAAAAGACTGGCTGAGGTGGTAGTTGCGCTTCCTATCACACAGGCAAGCACTGAATGCACATTTTCTGGCTTGCGCTACATCTTGGATAACTTTGACTAGGACTGGAGGAGGATGTAGTCAATGCTATCATGGTTCTTGTGCTGTGTAACACTTAAATGTGAAGTGTTATCACTCCAATGTGTTCAAGTGTTGACACGTTTATCCATGAGTTGCACACTTGTAGCTATAGATTTAAAGTTTGATAAAAGAAATAAGGTGAAACATGGATAATATTTTATCATCATCTATCCTGCTTCCCTCATCTCGAAGTTTTTATGAGGTACAAAATTATAGTACAATATTTTCTGTACTGGTACCTATGGTACAAAATCCTTTCTTTAGGTAGCTACAGTTCAAAATTAGTGATATTTTTCTTCAGTTTCAATTATGAAAAAATTTTTGTACTGTACCAAACTGACAACCTTGCCCGAGTGACCTCATACAGTTTAGTTTTAAAATAAATTTGTTAAATTTATCAGTGTTTAATATTTAATAATGACTTAATAATGTTGAATTCCCTTTCAAATTTGGCTAATTTTGTTTCTATTACAACTTCAGTAGGAATTAAGTTTGGGTACTTTTAAAAACAAGCATTTAAGATAATAGCCAAGTCAATTAGCTACTGTACAGCATCAACCCCACTTTACAGCAGAAACCAATTCCCTCCTCTACCAAAATACAGAGAATGAGGTGGGATGCTGCAAAAGGGTTAACCACAGGTTTACTCTGAACCATCATACAAAGGTTTTATTTATACTTATATAACAAACTACAATACCTCATTCAAGGAAAGCTTTGTTTCCATAACAAAATACAGTACCTTAAAGAAAGCATGAACTATCCTGTCTCCAAGGGGGTTAATTGCTAACTCTGGAATTCGCAAAAAATCTTCTCTGGAAAGGGATCCATTGTTTCCTTTGTCTAAGCTTGTAAATCTGCTGTACAATCTCTCAATCTGGCTTGGTAAAACTGGAAAAATAAAATAAAATAATGAAAGCTGTATCATGGTTTGAATCAAACCATCTTGATTAGCCTGACTTGACTACCTACCTAAATTTAGATATTTTACTACCTACTCCCTTCTCTAATTCATTTAGATACACAGTAAAGAGTAATGGACCTAACATTGACCCCTGTGGTACCTCACTTTTCAATTTTTGCTAGCCTGATTCATGGTCATTTAAAATTACTCTATTCTCCATCTTCTAATTCTTCTCTTAATCAATTTATGACCAACCACAACATTCCATGAGCTTTTAATTTATATAGAAGTCTCCTATGTAGAACCTTGTCAAATGCCTCTCAAAAATTCAAGTAAGAGATTAGACAAGACCTTCCTGATCTAAATCCATGCTGGAAACTCAAAAAAAAACTTTTCAAATGCTCTTGAATACTATTCTTTAAAATTCTACTCTCTTTCCTACCAATGACTTTTTTTTTTTAATGCAAAGCGGAGGGGCCAAGGGCAAATGCCCACAAAAAGGTTTGAGATGTCTGGACACTCCGTGCTTTGAAAGATTGAAAATCAGAGAGGAGGAAGAATGAATTGAGGAAGACTGTTCAGGAGTTGACTGGCTGAGATGAAAATTTGAAAATACCAATTAACCCTTGTGCTAGAGAGTTGGACAGAAAAAGGCATGAGTGTTGAAAGCAGGGATGGGGAGTCAGAGCTTTTTTGAAGAGTCAGGAGTCAGAGTCGGTAAAAACGACTGACTCCTGACTCTTTGATTCAATTTCTATATGCCAACAATTTACCAGAATACTACTCTGCCCTAAATAAATATCTTCCTGAACTAATTCTAGATTCACATTTGATTTATTGTTCTGGTAAATCTTAGCAAATGAATTTCATATTTCTATTTCAGGATACTAGGTACCATATAAAAATTAGCAATATATTAATTATTAATTTAATTAGCCCCTATTAGTAATGAGTCATGGGCCTAGTAGAAAATCAGCAGTCTTTCAATATTTTAAGCTAAATGAGGATGAAAGTATTTTTATTTGTCAAGTAGAAAAGGATGGTAAAGAGTGTAATGCAAAAATTAGTGCTTACACTGGGAAACATGCTAATGCTCCAACTAGAGCCTCAAACTTGAAATGCCATCTACGAAACAAACATCCCAATATTTATAAGATTGTAGATCAGCATAAGGAAATCCAGAAACCTACTTCTAGTCAGGCCAGTACCTCTATTTCAAAAAGCAAACAAGTCTCTGTTACAAAATTTTTCCACAGTGAGAGAATTACAATATCAATGACAAAGGAAAATTTTAAAAAATACCTTATAGATTTAGTTGTAAAGAATGGGGTTGCACTTACATTATTTTCCTCCCCAGCTTTCCGTGGATTAAATGGAGAAATGGCAGCAAAACTAGGAGTGTCATTAGAGACATGATATTCGAAACATGATTTTAAAGGAAGCAGAAAGCCAGAAAACTTTATTGAAAACAATGCTGCAAGGAAAATTCTTCTTTCTTAAGATGGATGCCTGCACGAGACAAAATTAATTATATGGCAATAAATGTTTAGTTCATTGATGATGAAGGAAAACTAGTTATACGTACTCTGGCAGTGAAGGACACAAACTCAACATTCAAGCGAATACCTGACCAAGCTAATTGAAACCATCTTGACAGAATATGAAATCACTAAAGAGCAAATATTATCAATTGTTACTGATAATGCTTCAAATATGACAAGTACAGTACAGAAACTTGATGGTGAAGTAAAAGGAGATCTTTTTGAAGACAGTAGTGAAGAAGATATGGATGAAACTGCTGACAAACTTGACAGTGTTGACACTGTAGACAATGATTTTGCTGGATTCTCAAATATCCCCCATATGCAATGTGCAGTCCACACATTGCAACTGGCAATTCGTGATGGGTTAAAAGAAAGGAATGCTGCTAATGTAGTAGGTAGGTTACGCAACATAGTAGTGGCTGCAAGAACACCTAAACTTGATGCAATATTAAAACATCCATCCAGAAAAGGTGCAGTTATAGATCAAGCTACACGTTGGGGGAGTACCTATGAAATGATTAAGCGCCTTCTTGAATTGAAGCCATACCTTATCAATAAGGCAAACCCAGATGTAACAATGACTGATATCCAGTGGCAGCAGGCAAGTCAACTTGAGGCATTACTTAAGTACCCATATGTGGTTACAAAGAAGTTTCAAGCAGCTGAATTGACACCTGGCACATTTTACAAGGAATGGAAAAATATTAATTATAAACTATCTCAAATTGGCGGCATTGTTGCAGATGGTATAGGAATATCTATGCAGCGTAGAGAAGAAAATTTACTGAATAATGACGTGCTATTGGCTGCAGTTTATGTAGATCCTATGCACAGGGTACTTTTAACTGAAGAACAGATTGCTAGAGGAAAGTCAGCTCTGTGTGATGTAGCTGGGCGAATGAAAATGTTAAATGAAACAGATGCCACAAGTAATTCAGAATTTGAAAGCTGCTCTAGTCCTGCCATTATGCAAAGCTCCTGCTCAAACTCTGAAGAAGAAATGGATTTTGAAAAATATCTCTATAATGAAGAAAAATAAAAAAAAAGTTAAGCGATGCCGTTTGAGTCAAGATGATAAACCTATAAAAATAACCCCATTGACCAAATTCAGAGAAGACTTTAATGCAGCTTTAACAAAAATAGAGAAATTTGATCATTCATTAAAACTTGATGTGATGAATGCCATACCAAAGTATCCTGAATTAGTGCAAGATGTAGCCAGAACTGTTACTGCATTGCCACCAACACAAGTCAGTGTTGAAAGATTATTTTCAGCTCTTCAGTTAATTAAATCCCACCTACGGGCTAAGTTGAAGGAGGACATAATTGATGCTATACTTTTCTTAAGAACAAATTCTCCTTAGAGTGTTAAATTATTAAGTATGTTTTTTTAGCCTTTTTTTAATATTTAGCTTCAATATTAGCATATCATAATATATAATGGAAACAAAATATTCTTTACCAACTTTTTTTTATTTAGCTACAGTACCGTATGCAACATTAAAATTTTAAAATTGTTAACCTAATGAGGTTATAAATATTTTATACGAGATCAATTTCTTTTTCTGTTAATTTTTATTTAATACATTAAAATTGTATTAAATTACTAAACTGTATTATTATCGTACCGTACCTACTTTATTACATTTATTTATATTTATATATTTGAAAGAGTCAGGAGTCGGAGTCAGTTTTTAAAAATACCGACTCAGGAGTCGGGAGTCAGTTGTTTTTGGCCGACTCCCCATCCCTGGTTGAAAGTCAGGTAGCTGCATGCTCTCCTTAAAGGAGGCATGCAGAGAGTCCAGAAGAGCAGTGTTTATAATAGCAATAGCAAGGAGAGTAAGGGAACATTGCAGCAAAGAAAGAGGGATTAAAGACAGTCAGTAAGAGGTGGGAAAATGATGAAATGAAAAGCTTTTGATTCCACCCAGTCAAGTAGAGCTGTGGGTTGAGCCACCACACACATGAAAAGTGTACCATACTCCATACAGGGGTGGACAAGGCCCCTCTATAGAAACAGCAAGCGAATGGGGGTGAAGAGGCTGCAGAGCCTGTACAGTACACTTAACCTCTTACAAGCTGTTTTAGGAAGAGTATATGTGATCTTTGCAGGAAAGATGACAAGAAAAGGAAACACCAAGAATGTTAAGAGAAGAGGAAGGATTGAGTTGTGTATTGTTGAAGGTAAGGGGATAGTTGTGTGGGAGATTGTGACAAGTAGACAGATGAAGGAATCAAGTTTTTGAGGCATTGAAAGCCACAAGGTTCTCTCTCTTCCCTCACATCAGAGATAAAAAGATGAGGTCATATATACTATAACCATCCCACACAGAGCACCGAGTGTCTGTTGAGAGGGATGCTTTGTGAAGTAGGTGGAGAAGTGAAGAGTAGAATCATCAGCATAGGAATGGATAGGACAGGACATGCAACTAAATATACAGTATCACTGGTAAAAGGAAAAAGAGCAGGTGACAGGACAGAGCCCTGAGGAACACCACTATTAACACATTCACTGTCAGCACTTTAAGAAGGTAACCAGCCACCAACAGCAATCCAGCATTTGGGCACGTTTTTACCCAACTACAAGGTCTCACCAAAATTTTAAAACTAAAGATACCTCCAAACAAAATATACCAAAATAAAGCTTATAATGTATACATTCAAGAGATTTCTTGTCTTTGGCAGTGAATGTTAATAGCTTTCGAAGAACAGAAGGATAAATACCAAAAGGAGGGCAGTCTGAAAATTAAAGATTTGTGCTACACTATCAAAAGCTTTTGATATGTCTAACGCAATAGGAAAGGTTTCACAAGAATCCTGAAAAGAGGATGAGTCAGATATATACCAATATGCAAGAAGATCCAGCCAGTAGAGCATCCTTTGCAGAACCCATATTGACAATCTTGAAAGAAGATTGTGAGAACAGAGGTGTTTAAGAATCTTCCTATTATTAAGTATACATTCAAAAACTTTAGAAAGACAAGAAACCAAAGCAATTGGATAATAGTTGGAGGGTTGAGAGCAGTCACCTTTCTTTGGGACAGGCTGAATGAAAGCAAACTTCCAACAAGAACAAAAAGTACCAGATGAAAGGCAAAGATGAAATACAGTGGAACCTCAATATACGAATGCATCTCTATTCGAACAAATCAGTATACGAACAACTTTTTTGAGAAAAAATTGTCCTTGTATACGAACCATTCCCTCATATCCAAACTGAAAGAAGCCAGTCAGTTTCTCTCCAGCCAGCATTTGGTGTGCATCGCTTTTTTTTTTAGCTCTGTGAAACATTTGTGAATCTTGTGAAGAAATCTTGGAGAAATGGCACCCTAACATTGCTGTAGTGAATAGTAGCATCAATTTGTTCAATGACAATGTGATTGCATACTTTAGAAATATTTTGAAGAGTAGGCAGACACAGACAACATTGGACAAGTTCTTTACCAAAGAAAAAAAATCAAGTGCTAGTGAATCCCCAACATCTTCTAGTGCTACTGCAAAGAGACAGAACACCAGAAGGGGAGTTACCTGATGTTTTTATGGAAGGTGACTCCCCTTCCAAACAATAATCTCCCTCCTCCACCCCACCTTCCTCTCCAGCTTCCACTAGGCCATCATCACTCCTCAGCAAAGGTAAAGTTCAGGTTAAATTTTCATTTATTTGTATAATATTGCATTATTTATTGTTGTTACAGGTTTCATGTATGATTTTATGCATGTAAGTCTTATTTTACAGGTTTAATTAACCAATATTTTGACTTAAAAATGTTTCATAAGGGGTAACTTTTGGGGGTCTGGAACGGATTAATCCAATTTACATTATTTCTTATGGGAAAAATTGATTCAATATACAAACAATTTGATATCAGAACAACCCTCAGGAACGGATTAAGTTCGTATATTGAGGTTCCACTGTACGAGTATACACAAACTTTTTAGAAAGAGGGCAACTTCTTCATTGAGTGCTGTAATGATAGCTTTTTAAGGCAATTTGTAGACAAACTGACTAGGGATCAAGCAGTTTTGGATTTGGTTTTGTCTAATGATTATAAAGTTGTGAACTTACAATAGCCATTTAACTTTACTTTGCTCTTATGTAATTGAATGCTGCTTCATTAATCTATACCTAATCCAGATTATAAATATACTTGGGTGTTCAGTAGAGTAACTGAACTTGTCTCTGATTTGAGGGGGAAAGATTGTAAAACTAAAGGAATTAGGAATATTCTATTTTGAAAGGTGTATTTGGGGTGACACGAATGAACAACACAAAATGTTTGTAGGCGCAGATAGAATATATGTAAAAAAATTCCTTTCATAAGAAACCAACAGAAAAATTAGGGGTTACAATTAGTGGTGTAGCTACCAATTAATTGTCATTGGCAGAATCAGTCATTTTTTGGGCATCAGCATCAGCCAAAATTAGCCGATTCTCTTACCAATTCTTTGAAATTTTCATTACAAAATATGGTATCTGTTGAAAATTGAACATACAAAAATCACTATTTACAATAATTTATACTCATTTCAAGGTGTAATTAATTATATAAAAATATTTTACATTCACAAAAAAGTCAAAGCTTAATAAGATACATTGCCCACAAACTTACATTTTCTCTAACTAGCTAATCTCTAAATATTATAAACTATTGTAACCTACTCTATATTAATAATAATTCCATAAAGTTTAATATATAAATTATAAAGTACAACTTTTTATTGTTTACTTTATTTTAAGTAGCTACTTTAATTTTATAAGCCCAAACTGTATATCTAATTTTTTATTTAAATTATCCAGTCTTCAAATTTGAATGAAAAATTGTTATTATTGTTGTTGTTTATATTATTGAAGAAAAAAAATACCTTCAACATAAGGAAAACCAATTAATTTAAATAATGTATTCAATTTATGAAACTTAAAAATATTCATCATCATTTTAGTTATGGTGTACGAGTAACAAATTTCTGGTAGCTACTGTACATTGTGGAGTGAGCTAAGGAAAAGCACTTAAACAAACTTGAAATTTAAAAATATGAAAACTAAAAATTTCCACATGGGTCATTCCAGCTCAATTGGTACAGGGGTGGTTGGGTGACCATCTCCTATTTTCTTCAAATTTTCAGGGTTGATTCATACGCCATTCAATAGCTTAAATCTAAAATTTTAGCTTCCTCAGTCAAAAACTTTTAATTTTATGGTCGCTTAAATGGCCCCCACCTTCGACAAAAAATGCCCAGATTGGGCTTGATCAGCCAACGCCTTCATTTTGAGAGGCCTTGAAGTGTCTTCTAATAGGAGTAGAAGCTTCAAATTTGTCATGCCAATACAACTTCTGGTGGGCTTTTCAATTTTGCAAGCAAAAAGGCTGTGGAACAAATAGTTTCTAAGTTACAAGGGCTTAAATATGGCTCCATTTTGAAGCTTGCATCAATTCCTCCCACTTTTATGACTACCATTTTCAAAAGTTTTAGTTCTACATCAACCACAGCTGTTTTAATACTCCTAATAGTCTCTATGGGTTGTAAATTTATGAGTGAAATAAAAAAATAACCAAAAAAGGATTTATTTCTATTTTTAAAAATTTCCAAAAGTTGATATTTTCACAAAATTTGCAAAATTAACATCAACTTTGGGGCTTAATATAAAGGTGTCCGAAATTAGTCGGGGAGTTGATACTTATAGTAAAGAAAGATACATATGTGTAAAAAAACATTAAGGAATAGATCTCAACTCTAACTCCTTCATATACAGGGTGTCCGAGAATTATCTGTACAATTTTTGGCTATTATTAAAAGTCAACCATGAAGTGTAGAAATTCTAGTATTGTCCCATTTTACAGAGAAACTCATCGAGTTTTTTTCGTTTTTGTACGCGGGTGACAGACATTGATGATTTAAAAGCAAGAATCATAGCTGCTATCGAGCGAATTGATGTGGATATGCTGCAGCGTACATGGCAACATTTGGATTATCGATTGGATGTTTTGCAAATCACTGATGGTGCACATATCGAATGTTTGTAACAACGTTACTTTAATAAAAGAAACTTTTGAAAATACAGATTCTAAATAATCTTGTTTAAGAATTTTACGTGTGTTATCAAGAATTTATTAAAAGATGAAATTGTACAGATAATTTTCGGACACACTGGAATTTCTAAAAAACTTGTCAAAACTTGGTATCAGAAAAAACTTAATGAGATTCTCTGTAAAATGGGACAACACTGGAATTTCTACACTTCGTGGTTGACTTTTAATAACAGCCAAAAATTGTACAGATAATTCTCAGACACCCTGTAGTTTTGGTGATTCAAAGAAAAGTGCTTTTTGTGAAAAATCTCAAATTTTTGCAAAATTTTTATAAATTTTTAAATTTCTATTTATGACATTGAATTGTAATTTTACTTCCATTTTATTACTTAAGTTGATTTACAATTGTAATAATATGTAAATAAGTCTAAAACATACAAGAAATTTAATGTCTTGTCAAAACAACCAGCAACTCAAAGGGCTCTGGGTAGCTCATTTCGCTTTGTATATTCTTATGTAAAACATGATGGTTAATCATTAATGTCCAGGCCTATTTTATAGATCATGATCTTTTATTTTCAGAAAATTTAACTAGAGCAATTAACTTAATTTTACTGCCTGTAATAATGGCTTATTCTAATCAAGAATCAAAGTGCAGCTTTGGTATGTACTTGGATGATCCATGTCATGAACACAGACTCACCAGGAAGGTGGGTATGTATACCTTACATGAGCTGACAGATGAAACAAGGAAACTGCTATTGTGGAGAACAAAAGCAACTGTAATCAACCCAAATAGTGCTACTGTATGCTACCACCATGAAAAAATGTTTGGAATGCATTACCAACAAATGCAACGTAGCTGCCAAGATCCATGGAGAAATCATCAAAAGATAAGTAAATATAGGTACTACGGTAATATATTTATATTTCATAAAGTTTATATTGTAAATTGTAACCTAAATTAGCTATTTAATTTTAATAGGGTAGGCTATATACTGTGCTACTGAATGCATATGTTTTGAATATTTTATACAAATAGCCTACAACCAAATGTTGAGGTTTTAAAATTATTTTCCAATGTGTTTAGAGTTTACATTACCCTACTTTATTTGCAGAATCACTACAAATTATTGACAGACATAGCAACTAGACTGAATCTGATACCAGGACAAACTTTGCTCAACATGCTTCTCTAGAGCCAAGATGATTGAAGATGAAAAAGACTCAGGTAGTGATGAATATGTTCCAGAAGAAATAGTTAAGGAGACATTTGACAAAATGTTAGGTTCATTAGAATGCTCACCCATTAAGTATGTAAGAGCAAGAGATCGAAAGTTTTACGTGAAAAGGAAACTAAAGCAAATTGAAACATCAACAAAATCAAAGCTGTCAAAAGTACTTAATATGAAGCCTAGCATTTTGGATGAGGAAGCAGAGAAACCTATAGAGAGTTGAGGAAGAAAAGTGTTATCAGCATATGATAGAGGAACTGAAAGAAAAGTGTAGAACTAGTACCAGACAAGAAAAGATACAAATTCTAACACTCCTTCCAATTGGTAAAACCTGGTCCAGAGAAAGAATTATGAAAGAATTTGAAGTGTCAGCCAGAATGGTTAATGCTGTGAGGGCCTTGAAGAGAAAAGAAGGTATCCTTCCTATAATGAGAAATAGAGAGAGTAGCAAGGGTATAAGCGATGAAATAAAGGAAAGTGATAGAATTTTTCCAAAACAATGAATATACTAGAGAATGCCCTGGTAAAAAAAGACTACAAATCAATAAAAACACCACAAGGGAAGGTTCACAAGCAGAAAATACTGTTGTTGACAAATATCAGAATTATATACGCTTCACAAAAATAAATATCCAAATGACAAAATCTCCAAATCAAAATTTTTTGAACTGAGACCAAAATGGTGTATGGGTGTGGGGAGTAAAGGATCACACAATGTATGCATTTGTGAAATACACCAGAACTTTAAACTTTTATGTGAATCACTCCCCGTCAAAGTAGAATTAAGATAGTTACTAGGGAAAATAGTCTGCAACACTGAAACCAGAAACTGCATGATTAATAACTGCAAAACATGTCCTGGTTTAAATGAATTACGGGATTGGCTTCTTACCATTTTTGAAAACAATGATTATGACATGGATGATGAGGTTTCCTTTAAGCAGTGGCTTCATACAGACCATACCCAACTGGTCACAATGACAAAAAAAAGTGTTTTGAATGTAGTAGAAGACATATGTGAAAGTGCAAAAAAGTTGATAGTACACCATTTCATAGCAAAAGCCCAATCAAAATATTTGTCCGACTGTAAAGAAAACCTCAATGATTCTACAGCATTAGTGCTTGTTGACTTCTCTGAAAACTATAGTTTTATAATTTAGGACCAAGGGCATCACTGGGACAATACCCAGGCTACCTTGCATCCCGTAGTCTGCTATCAAAAAGTTGGTGAACTAAAAGTTACAAATGTGTGTAATATCAGATTCACTTACACACAACATAACTGCAGTTCATTCTTTTTTATGTGAAGCCTTGAAATTACTTAAAAGTCAGAATCCTAAACTAAAACATATTTGTTACTTTAGCGATGGTGCAGCAAGTCAATATAAAAACTATAAAAACATCATTAATTCAGTGTTACATGAAAAAGATTTCCAACTAACATGTGAATGGAACTTTTTTGCCACCTCTCACGGAAAGAGCCCCTGTGATGGTGTTGGTGGCACTGTCAAAAGGTTAGTTGCCCAGGCAAGTCTACAAGCAACAAGTAAGGTCACATCACCAATCCAAAAGAGATGTTCGATTGGTGCAAATCTAATATTAATGGTATACAATTTCTGTACATTGATTCAGCTAAAATTGAGGAAAATACTAATTTATTTGAGTTAGAAAAAAGGTATTCCTTAATTAAGACAATCCCAGGAACCCATTCATATCACTGCTTTAGACCTTCATCAACAGGCATTAAACTGTACAAAATTTCTAGTGATGAAAATTTCTTTAACGTACAACTTTCCTTCCTCAATGCTACACAAGAAAATGTGGCTTACCAATATAAACCTGGTACATATGTGGCCTGTTTCTATGAAGGTGACTGGTTTGTTAGAAACATAGTTGAAGTGTGATATACTGAGAAGGATCTATTAGTAAATTTCATGAAAAAGAATCCTTTTAAATGGCCTGAACAAGAGGACATTTGCTGGATTCCATTCCAACATGTTTTGTGTTCAATTGAACCACCTACAGTTGCTGGGAAAATGGGGAGACAGTACAAGTTATCAAATGATTGTTTATCTAAAATTGAGGAGTATTTTAAAAAAAGCCTAAGTAACTACAGACCTGTATCAAGCTGAATAATAAATTGCCAATTTATGGCTGAGAGGCCATGGAGTGTTGAAGACAATCAGACTTAAAGCCTGAGTACAATAATAAATTCCTGAGTCAGTGTCTAAACATAAGTTATTAGCTATACAGGAATACCTCGGATAAGACGGTTAATTCGTTCCGCCGACATGCCGCACTGTTTGAAACCGCCCTGTTCGAGGCATGTTTTAATGGGAAATACTGTAGGTCGTTCCAAGACATTTTAAATTACGTTTTTTGTATGATTATTTTCGATAATTATAATGATTTAACATGTTTAAATGTGAAATAAAACAATAAGAATGCAAGATCACCAGTTGAAAATTCTTTTGTAGGAACGTCTTCTGCTTCTGCATCTTCCTCTTTCGCTTCTTCTTCTTCTTCTTCTTCATAAACTCGTTGTTGTTCTAGATTGATTAGAGTTTCATTGTCTAGATCTTTCGAATGCGATTCAATGCACTCGATAACATTTGGTGCATCAACATTTTCGAATCCAAGATCCTTCCCAATGCTAACAATGTCAGTTGCAACTCCTGCAATGTGATTTTCGAAACCACGAAAATCAGTTGCACAATGTGGTAGAATATTTTTCCACACTGCTCGCATATTACTCGCAATGACTTCAAGCCACGCTTGATTGATGTTTTCTATAACATTTCTGATGTTATAATTTTTCAAAAAACTTGTAGTATAGACCGCGCGCGGGTTGTTTGAAACTTAATATATCGTCGCACTGACATTCCTTTTATAAATATCTTAAATATTACATTAAATAATTAATTTTATATTATAATATTCAATCCGCCCTATTGCGAAATCCGTCCTGTTTGAAACCGTCTTATCCGAGGTATTCCTGTATATAAGTTTACATACGAATTTACATAAAACAACATGCATTAAAAAAAGAATATGAACTTATAGCCAATAATTCACATGCTTAAAAACTCAGGAATTCATTATTGTATATAGCTAAGTACTGTACACTTGTATTAAGGGAAGTAATACAACAAAGCTACTTAAATTTAAGGTTTTGTACTGAAAATGGTGGTTACTGCTAGTTTATCTGTACTAACTACATAATTTAAATTACTAGGAAGTGCTTAAAGAGCAGTAGAACACGGTTCTACACGATTTACTTAGGTAGATCCAAGTATTGAGCCTACAAGCTGGTCCATCTGTTGTGTTAACTGCAAATGCAGTAATAATCTAGGTATATATGTCTTTTTTATGAGTAAAACTTATTTAGATAATTTAACATTTGTGAATTAACTTACCAAGTAATAAAATGGAAGTAAAATTACAATTCAATGTTGTAAAAAGAAATTTAAACATTTCAAAATTTTGAAAAAATTCAGAATTTTTCACAAAAAGTACTTTTCTTTGAATAGCCAAAACTATATGAAGGAGGTGAGTTGAGATCTATTCCTTAATATATGTTTTTGTACACATATTATCTTTCTTTACTAGAAGTATCAACTCCGACTAATTTCAGACACCTTTATATTAAGCCCCCAAAGTTGATGTTAATTTTGCAAATTTTGTGAAAATATCAACTTTTCGAAATTTTTAAAAATAAAAATAAATCCTTTTTTGGTTATTTTTTTATTTCACTCATAAATTTACAACCCATAGAGACTATTAGGAGTATTAAAACAGCTGTGATTGATGTAGAACTAAAACTTTTGAAAATGGTAGTCATAAAAGTGGGAGGAATTGATGCTTCAAAATGGAGCCATATTTAAGCCCTTGTAACTTAGAAACTATTTGTTCCACAGCCTTTTTGCTTGCAAAATTGAAAAGCCCACCAGAAGTTGTATTGGCATGACAAATTTGAAGCTTCTACTCCTATTAGAAGAAACTTTTCAAGGCCTCTCAAAATGAAGGCGTTGGCTAATCAAGCCCAACATGGGCATTTTTTGTCGAAGGTGGGGGCCATTTAAGCGACCATAAAATTAAAATTTTTTGACTGAGGAAGCTAAAATTTTAGATTTAAGTTATTGAATGGTGTATGGAATCAACCCTGAAAATTTGAAGAAAATCGGAGATGGTCACCCGACCAACTTTCTGAAATCTATACCAGTTGAGCTGGAATGACTCAACTACAAGTTCCTAAGCCTGAAAGGTTTTTATGGGTATGGTTAGGTTAAGTTGGTTCAGGTCAGCACTGATTTAATTGAAAATTTGGTATTATTTTAGGTATTATTTTAGTTTTTTTACTTTTATTATTATTTTACTTTTTTTACCTTTTCAGCATTTTTTACCTAACAATTATTGTATGTATCGTATATCGAACTGAAGGCCTTATGGGAAAAATAGGGATACATTCCCAAACATTCTGGAAGACCCCCATCTCCATCTCTTGGATAGTTGAATCCTGGCTCTTCGTTATCCTCTTGGCAGATAACGACGACACATTCTCGCCAGCTGCCAGGATCTTGTCGGAATTCTTGATCACTGTCAACACAGTGGACTGAGCCAGTCCAAGAATCTTCGCTATCGAATTAGCCCCTTGTCCATTCTTGTGATGCTTGACAATGTCAAGCTTAACCTCCAAGCTCAAACTCTTGTGAGGCTTCTTAGCAATACCCGAAGCACCAGCACTTGGCCTTTTCTGAGACATGCTTTCAAGTTGGAGATTGTTAACGCAAAATAAGGCAATCGTAAATCGAAAGATGGGGGTACTTTTTTAAAATAGTTAACTCGGGAAATCATAAACCGAACGATCGTATAACGGGGGACGCCTGTATAGTATGGAAATATTTCAAACCTTGTGAAAGTGATCCAACATGCTGTGTGTGCAATTTATGCAGTGCCAAGGTTTCAAGAGGGGGGGAAGACTTCCAAAACTCTCAACTACAGCAATGTTAAACCACCCAAAAAGTAAACATACTGAAGAATACAAAACAGAAGGGTTAAAGAAATCTAAAGCAGAAAAAAGAGCAGCATCACCCAGCAATGCTGGCCCAACTGAGTCTCCAAAAGTTCCAAAGTAACAGCAAACATTATTTGAGACTATAGAGAAAAAACAATTATGAAATATTAATGATCATAGAGCTGTTGAACTTCACAAATTAATTGGAGAGATGATTGCCGTAGATATACAGCCATTTTTGTTTGTTGAAAATGAGGGTTTCAATCGCCTTATGAAAAAAACTTGCCCTAATTATACCATTCCAAGCCAAGTAGGAGACATTTTTCTGAGAATGTTGTCCCTAATATATATGATAAATTAGTTACTAACATTAAAGATGTAGTATCATCTAAAAAATATATTTCCCTAACAGATATATGGACTGCCACTACAGCCAACATTCCATTCATGTTTAACAGCACAGTGGCTGTCTGACAACTTTGAGCGTCAAAGGGCAGTCTTAAGAGTCAAACATTTTCCAGAAACTCATTCTACCTTAAACATTAGTGAACAATAAAATCCATGTCATTCTGAGGGACAACGCTGCCAATATGGTTGCAGGACTCAAAGAAAGTGGGTTATCTTCCTTATCTTGTTTTATCCACACCCTGCAACTTAGCATTTCAGATTCAATATTAACTCAGAGGTCTGTAAAAGATATTTTGACTATGTCGAGCCACAGCTACACATCTAAATCATTCACCATCAGCAATAACCAAATTTGAATTACTACAAAAACAACTCAGAGTAGTAGGGCACAAGCTCAAACAAGATATTAAGACCAAATGGAATAGTACATACTACATGCTGGAAAGGATGTTAGAACAAAAAAATGTTATTGCTGCTTACAGTGCTGACCACAATATAACTGATATAAGTCCCTATCAATGGACCATCATTGAGAAGTTAGTACATGTACTTAAACCTTTCGAAGATCTAACGCTGGAAAACACTAATAAAAATTCAACAGCTTCCTTGCTCTTTTGAAATTGTAATTTAAATCTTGGATCTAAAAATGTAGTTATGCACAGGTATCTTCAATTTTAGCCTTGCAACTGTTTTTGAAAAAGGCTGGGAGCATGGACCAAAATGAATTGAGCAACTTCAGTGGCATTTTAACAATGCTTGAAGAATCACTTAAATCAACTAATACAAGATTTGAATGCTACCTTACCAACAAAATGCTATGCATAACTACATTTTCAGATCCAAGATTTAAATTACAATTTCAAAAGAGCAAAATTGATGAAATGAAAGAGTGGCTCATTGAGATCATTGAAGAATAATCTACGGGAAGCCCTAGCCCTGAGTGTCTGACACTGATTCACCTTCAGAGATTAGTAAAACATTTCCTGGATTTTCCAAATATTTCAGTTTAAATGATTGTTTCTTAGAGCTGACAAAATGTAGTCATTCTAGTGAAAAGGTAGATGAAGATACTGATGCAAGCTCTGCACCCTCTACATCAAATATTAGGAGTCCTAAAACTAATTCTAAAAGACTTGCCATTGGCAAAGAAGTTGAGGTAATGGTTTGTAATGGTTCAGAATACAGGCGCCACTTAATTAAGCAAAATTTTGAAAAATACCATAGAGACAAAGTTGTTTCTTTCATTAAAATACATTGATTGCATGTGTCGCATAGTCCATTTGTATAATTTAGGTCTCGGGGGGTACAGGGGCAGAGCCCCCGTAAAGATCACGCATCATAAATTGACCAGCATAGGGCTTTATAGGTAATTATGTACAGTATATAGACACATTCAGTCATTTTACATAATAAAATACCCTATACTGATCAATTTGTGATGCGTGATCTTTATGGGGGCTCTGCCCCCGTACCCCCAAGACTTAAATTATACAAATGGACTATGTGACACATGCAATCAACGTATTTTAATGAGAAACAACTTTGTCTCTATGGTATTTTTCAAAATTTTGCTTAAGTGGCACCCGTATCCTGAACTATTACCGAAGTTGACACCTATTTGTCTTTACCTCTTTTGGAAAGATCAAAAGATCCTCTAGGATGGTGGAGGCAGAATAAAGCAGGTTTCAAGAATTTGTAGAAACTCACCCTCAAATATCTTTCAGCTCCCTCCTCATCGGTGGAAAGTGAGACACTTCAGTACAGGTGGAAATATCTACGAAGCTAAGCGAAACGGATTAAATCCAGAAAATGGAGAAAAGCTTATGTTTCTGCACTACAACCTTCCTATATATAATTTTGAGTATTGAATCATAGGTGTGTTTTTCTCTCATTTTGGTTACTATATTTGGTTATTTGATTTGATTTTGTTAATAAAGTTGAATAAAAAAGCCATAAAGGCATAGCTATAGCCATATAAGTAGCCTGATGAGTCACATGGTGGTGATGAAATGCCTTTATTAGAAAAGGGAAATAAATATAAAAAAACATCATTTGGTACCAAATATTTGGCAAAAAGGCTGAATACCAAATATTCGGGAAAATGGCTGAATACCAAATAGTTACCAAATATTCAGTGCATCTCTATTCTGAACACATACCAAATTTCTTTACTAGCATGTTACCCTATACATACAGCTTTCTACGTTTCCTCTCAATATCAAGTTCATCTCCCAGCTCGTGAGTAATTACATGACCTAAGTATTTACATGTGTCTTTGACATGTATAGTCTGACCAATAAACTCTTATTCATATGGGATCAAGTAAAGATAAGCACCCCCAACCTTTTTTAAGTTAGCTTTATAAGGCTAACTAACTTTGTTTTGTTATTGTGTGTGAATGGACGTGCTGTTTTACTCTATTAAACTAGGGCTGTGGAGTCGGAGTCAGGAGTCAGAAGTGCATAGTTGGATGGAGTCGGAGTAAATCCTTCAATTATAACCATAGCAGCCTAGCTCAATTTTATGAATAAAATATTTAACTTAATGTTTTAATATATAATATAATATATAAATAATATATAACATTATTTATTTGCTTATAATTAATAAGGATTATAATTCATTAATTAACATAATTAATAAGGAAATTTAAAAATTTTGTACTAGCAACCCTAAATCTTTTTCAGATTTTTAGATTTCAATTTGATAATTTTGATAAGCATCACTGAAAGAAGATTTAATGGAAGCAATCCTTTTTTTTAAGAACAAATTCAGTTTACGTTAGTACATTTTGTTACGGATGTTTATAATACAAAAACATCTTATTAATTTGCTAAACCAATAATAATCTTATTTTGTTTAAGTTTCAATCAGTTTGTATTTTGGGATTTATTGTAATTTTTGAATAGAGAGAAAAAAAGCCATTAAGGCATAGTTACAGCCACTAAGTAACCTGATGAGTCATGTGGTGGTGATGAAATGCCTTGTTTATGAATCTCCATTGGCCTAATAAAGCTAATCTTAATCAATTTGGCCTTAACATTCCATCGGAGTCGTAATTATACAAGTCAGAGATTTCTGGAATCGGAATGTTAAAATTTTTGGAGTTGGAGTCGGCAAATTTTATCACCAACTCCACAGCCCTGTATTAAACACCCAAATTAGAAGTGAAAAATCTACCCGGCAGTTATTCTGTTTGCACCTGAAAGTGCATAAAGTATCAGTGAATCCATGCATATAAATTATAAAGTGAAATTCCTTAAAATAAAGAGAGTGCAATACAGTTTATATCATCTATCACCAGTTTTAACGTATACAGTATATTCAAAACAAAAAGCAAAATACGGTTGGGCATTTGTGAAAGTTTGAAACAAGGAAGGAAAAAGGTCATAAAACGCAAAGGTCAGAAACCTCTCAAAATACACCTGACCATCGAAACATCGGAAAAAAAAAAAAAAAAATTTAAAAATAAATAAATAAATTTGGGTAGGCACGTTTCGTTATAGGAAATTACAAAAAAAAATGGTAAATTTATAGTATTACACGGGCCATCTCCCTTTGGAGGTGAAATTTATGTTTTTCCTATGGTTTTTGATGTGTTTTGAACGAATCTGACCTTCAAAACCATCGGAAATGACTCATTTTTGAGATAACCTCCCCCTCCCCCCAGCCAACATTCAAAGTGAACTGCTCATGGCATACTCAAATGGAGCCTGTGAACTCCTAATCATCATGCTCAGCATAAATAAAGAAGACATAATACTAGTGAATATCTATAGCCCCCCAGATAGCTCCCATCTAGAGCTCACTGAAGTCCTGGAAAAAATCAGGCAATGCCCAGCTATTGTAGACTCAACAAGAGACTTAATCATTACAGGAGACTTAATCTCCCAAATTGCACCTGGAACCAATATGGTGGTATGAAATCAGGGACAAAAAGGTCCAAATCAAAACACCTGAATGAGTTTATGGAAAAACTACTCCTAGTACATGTCCACTGCCCAACTAGAAAAAATAATATCCTAGATTTAGTACTGACAAATAATGCAACTACAATTGACCACATTGTTATAACACCAACTATACACTCCGACCACAATGTCATGCACATATTCACAAACTTATCCCTCCACAAATGTAAGCAAGACCCATGCCAAACAAACTTGCCATACTCTGACCTAAACCTGCACAAGTCAGACTGGACATCAATAAATAACTGTCTGGGAGAAATAAACTGGGAAGATGAATTAGAAAACCTAAAACCAGAAGAATGCTGGAGTAGAATACAATACCTGCTGTCATCAGCATTATACAAACACACACCAAAGAAAAACGATAGTGCACAGACGCACCAGACAAAAGAACACAGATACAGAAGGACACTTATGAGGAAGAGAACAAAGCTATCTAAACAACTGACAAAGCAATTAAGTGATAAGACAGTAACATCCAGAATCAGATACTGATGTTAGAACTTAAAATAAAGGAGTCAACCATAAGAGAATATTGATAATGAACATAAAACTATTGGCAATATAAAGGAAAATAGCAAATTCTTCTTTAGCTATGCTAAACACAAAGCAGTTATCAAAATGAGCATTGGCCCATTGCTTGCTAAAGATGGACTAACTCTCACATCTAATACACGGGAAATGGCAAACATTCTACAATCTCAATATGCTTTAAGCTGGAGTACCCCTGTAGTAGCAAAGAAAAAAACTACAGCATTTTTTGATAAAGAAGAAAATGACCAAGACAGACCATTATTGGAAGATATACAAATAACCACTAAAGATATACAACAGGCAATAACAGAGCTACTGGGGAGTTCAGCCCCTTGTCCAGATGGAATTGGAGCCAAGATTCTTAAGGAATGCAAACATACTTTATCTCTGCCTTTGAAAATCCTGTGGAGATCCTCACTAGACACCAGTAGAATACCACCAATCATGAAACAAGCAAATATTACCCCAATCTACAAGGAGGCCAAGAACTATAGACCCATATCTTTGACTTCCCATATTATTAAAATATTTGAGAAAGTCCTGAAAAGGCACATTGTCAGTTTTATAGAAAATGAACATCTCTTAGAAGACTTTCAACATGGCTTCAGACACAAGAGATCTTGCCTTACTGAACTTATAGACCATTGCAATACAATCTTACAATATTTGGGAAAAAACCACAATGTTATGTCATCTATCTAGACTCTGCAAAAGCTCTTGACAAGGTTGACCATGGTATATTATTCCATAAACTAAAAGAACTTAGTATTTGTAGAAAAATAGGAAAATGGATCCATGCCTTTCTCTCTGACAGAAAACAAATAATAATTGTAAATGGAGCAAGATCTATAGAAAAAGAAGTGATTAGTAGAGTGCCGCAAGGCATAGTACTAGGACCAATTCTATTCATTATAATGCTAAACAATATAAACTGTAACCTAGGAAGCTCTCTCCTGTCATTCACAGATGATACCAGAATACTAAGACCAATTACAGAAAAAGAAGACTGTGTAGAGCTACAAAAAGATCGACAAACTATATATGCATGGGCAGATGCAAACAATATGGCCTTTAATGAAGACAAATTTGAACTAATTAAGTATGGACCAAATAAATACCTGAAAGAACAATTCAACTACACTAGACCCACAGGAAAAGATATTGTACAAACTGATCATGTCAGGGATCTAGGGATTATATTATCTGAAGATGCAACATTCAACAGGCATATTGACAAAGTAACCTCATCATGCAAACAACTAATAGGATATATACTGAGGACATTCAGAACTAAGGACAGTATGACCATGTGGGATAGGCTCAGAGGCCTCAACCTTTATTCCATAGATAGGTTTGAGAGATACATCCTAATCTACACCTGGAAAATTCTAGAAGGGCTATTAGTTGCCCCCACCTTAACAAGAACTGGAAGAATGTGTAAAAAAAATCACCTCCCACCAAACAGTCTGAGAAGGATTCAAACCCTTCAATATAATAGTATCTCTAGGCAGGGTTCTCGCCTGTTTAACTCCTTGCCTCAGTACCTTAGATACAAGTGCAGTCCCAGTAGATACTTTTAAAAAACACTTGGACATGTTTTTAGCCAACATACCCGACCAACCCACAGTAGGGCGGAGTAAAAAACTCATTTTTCAAATTTTCAAATAGGCTAGTGTGGAAAATGTGTGGAGTAGTGAGGAAATAAGCTGGTATAAATGTAAAATCATAACATTATCTTCAGGTGCCACAATGACCTTCAATATTGAAAAAAATTGAAAAAAGCAGATTTTAACCAATAATTACAGAAGAGTCCACGATGCACAATAGACAAGAACTTATTCACACTTGTATAAAAATAACTCAGTCAACCTTTAAAAAAAGTTTCTATTCTCTAAAAACAGTTTTCTATAGTCAGCTCACTCAGCTGTCACGTGAGTACCTCGGTTCAGTGTAGCTGTCGCTCTCGTAGCAGGTGGGTGTTCTGTTGTTGGCATTACTCAGATAGTCTAAACTATATTTCTTATATATTTTGCATTTCTGTATTGTGTTGCCCTAAGTTTACCATGTACTATTAACTGAAATTAACGTATAATTGATATTAGCTCTTTCTTTTTCAGATTTTTATACTTTCAAAATGTCTCGAGTTTGAGCAAAATCAACCAGGGCCTCAACTGAGTGCCCCATGTTTGGTATGGGGGAAGATTTGTGGCACAGGAATCTTCCTATATACGAAGGAGTTTTTAAATATTACTTGTTTGTAAGAAACGATTTGAAACAGAATACTAATAAAGATCCTTCAATATCTCAAATATTAGAACAAGTTGTTGATAAATTGAAAACAATTTGGGAAAGTGCTTCCGTCCCAATTCTGTCAGACAGGCGAATTGAAACAATGTTCAGAAGCTACCACGAAAAGTATCGTGTCATTATGAAGCCATACCAAAGCAGAAAAAATTCTGAAGCTTACAAAGCAAAGATTGATATGTTCAAAAAAGAAGCACACACGAAACTTTTTGACATTGCAGCGTGCAAGTGCAAAGTACTAACCCAATGTTCTTGTCCCAAAGAAAAAATGGTTCCAAAGGAAGAAGTGACGTTCCTCTTAGATCAAAGGAGTGAAAGAAAACTGTTTATTGATAGAGTAGATATTATACTCTCAAAGAAAAAAGCATCTACGTTGCTAAGAAAGCAAAAAGAAGCTGTGAGGCTCACCAAAGAATCTTCACAGGAGAAATTGCAGGATACAAATGTTGAATTATCATCATCAACATCAAATAGTGAAAGTGAATCTGGCGAAATATCAGACGATACATTTCCAGAGCCAGTTAGCTCGAAGAGAAAGCTCGAACAACCTGAAGAACAATTATTCAAGAAAAGGAAAACTACAAATCTACCTTCAGTGGCTACTGCTTGTGACAGGACTGCAGTTTCAGATCGAGCTGCAGCATTCATTGTTAGTGCAGTATTGCAAGATATTGGAGAAGTTTCTATTGACAATACATCTGAAGTAGTGGATAGGAGTAAAATCAGAAGAGAAAGACAAAAGAAGAGATCAGAAATTATGAAAGATCAAAATCAGGTCCCAATCAGAGGAATCTATTTTGATGGTCGGAAAGATTCTACACTCTTCCAAGAAAAAAAAAGAGTCCAAAGTATATCAGAAGAAGGTAACAGAAGAACATATCACTTTAGTGAGAGAACCTGGTTCAGATTATTTGGGCCATTATTCTGTGAATTCTGGATCAGCTGAAGAAATATGTAAAAGAATGTTTGAGTATATTGGAAATAATGACATGAACCTGGAAAACCTTGTTGCCATTGGATGCGATGGTGCAGCAGTCAACACTGGAGAAAAGGGAGGCATTATAAGGCTTATAGAATTGAAGCTGAAGAAGCCAGTTCAACATTTAGTGTGCCAGCTCCATGCCAATGAATTGCCATTACGCCATTTAGTTGCAAAGCTGGATGGAAAAACATCTGGCCCCCGCGGATTCACCGGTCCTATTGGCAGGGAATTAGAGAACTGTGTGAGTCTTCCTATTGTCGAGTTTGAAAGGATTGATGCTGAGGAACCAACTGTAGACTGTGAAGATCTTAGCACCGACCAAAAATATCTAATTGATATTCATCAGGCCATAACAAAGGGATATTGCTCTCCAGATCTTGCTCATCGTAGTCCAGGCAAAATGGCACATTCATGATGGCTGACTACAGCAAATCGTTTGCTTCGTCTATACGTTTCAACTGTAAGTCCATCTGAGAACCTCATGAACATTGCTTCTTTTATAATGAAGGTCTACATCCCAATGTGGTTTTCTATTAAGCAAAGTACGTCTTTTGTCAATGGCTCAAAACATGTTTTCAAAACTATTGAACTAACAAGAACACTGAATGACGAAGTAAAGGATATTGTAAACCCTATCATACAAAGAAATGCATTTTTTGCAAATCCAGAAAATATTCTAGCATCAATGATTCATGATGACCGCAGCGCCATAAGAGAATTAGCATGGAGGCGAATAAAGAAAGTAAGGCAAACAAACAAGGAAAAAGTTGTGAGGCGTTTCACAGTACCTGTTATTCAATTTGAAGCTACTGATTATACTGATTTAATTAATTGGCAAAAATGCATTATCACTGAACCACCTGTGACAAGACACCTGACAGAAAATGAGATTGAAGAATTCATAGAAAACAAGAGTACCCCTCCATTCGAGAAATTCCCTTGTTATACACAAGTAGTAGAAAGAATGGTAAAATTAGTGACTGAAACATCATCAAAAGTATTTGGATTGAACGCGCGAGATGGCTTCATAAGATCAACACTTCAGTCACGTAAAAAAATGCCATCATTCAAAAGTAAAGCTGAATATAAAGTTTAAATAAAACGTTAATAGAAAAAAACATGCGCAAGGATGGGTGGTTGGGAGGGCATGGGTAGAGCTCGACACGCAGCCACCTCCTCGTGGTGAGTTCTAGATTATTTAGATCATTAATCAAAAGAACATTGATCTAAATAAACTAAGAACTGCGTAATTCAGTAACTATTTTGGTAATTGGAACACTTAATATATAATAATAACAAGTAAGTTTGTTATTATACTAATGCAGAATATAAGAAAATCATTATATTTCACTTTTTTCGATGGCTTTGTGGTACTTGAAGATATAATTTCGCAGGACTAATATTTATGCACAGTCATTACCTATAGCACCCACATATTTTCCGCACTAGCCATATTTGAATTTCGAAATAAAGTTTAAAAACCTCATTTTTGATCCGCCCTAACCCACAGTATCAGGGTATTCCTCTGCCAGACCAGCCCCCACAAATTCAATAAGGGACCAAATCGTATGGCAGGAGCGAGAGAAAAGAGGGGTGATGACCCAGTCTTGCCCCGCTTCAGGAGGCGCTGAGCGGACTTAGAGGGAGCAGCGCACCCTTGAGGCAAAAGCACTAAAGTAAATTTAAGGTAAGGTAAATGAAAATATCATGACAACCTACCAATCGTTAGGTCAACTGTACGCCCTTGATGATTGGTTAGGTTGTCGTGATATTTTCGTTAGTTAGCCTTATAAAGCTAACTAAAAAAGGTTGGGGGTGCTCATCTTTACTTGATCCTTCATATGTTAGGCCTAATTTTAGGCCTTGCCTAATTATACCAGTCTCCACACACGCAAGGCTAGATAGGAAGTTGGCTACTGATACAAGCCTACTGCTGAGCGATGCCAATGATGACCAGGTAGACATAGAGGCTCTATCCTATTTTGGCATCCCAAATTATTCAACCAACCAGTTAGGTCAACTGTACACTCTTGACGATTGGTTAAGTTATTAAGTCGTTACATTTTCGTTTAAACTAAATATCAAAACTTAATCTCACCAATCGTCAAGGGGGTACAGTTGACTACCCAGTTGACCTAACCAGGCAGTCAATTAACCTAATTAACATAGGCTCCATAAACAAGTAATTTGAAAGAATTTGAGTGCTGGTTATTTTTGGTTCGTTGAATAATTTGGAACGCCAAAATAGGATATTGCCGACATAAACCTTGCCTCGTCCTCATAGGCCTTTATTAGTATAGTTAGCTTCACTTAAGATCTATTAGGTTAGGCCTACTTACATCCAGTTTCTGCCTGAATGTCTTTAATATCTTGTTCCTGCAGCATTAGAGAACTTTTATTCCCCATTTTAATAATTACAATCTTGCACTTATTCCTAAATAATATTTTCCTTGGGTTTACGTTTCACTTCACAATGTAAATTCACAATAAAACCAACCCTAAAAAAATACTTCCTTATTGAGAAATGAAAACCTCAAGGGCACAAGGTAAACTACTGTAGCCTACTATTCACTTTGTTCTCTGTAAAACATAAACCATACGTAGCATATTACGTAATGCTGTACTGCAAAAGTATCAGTTCAAAAGTCAAAGTTTTCATCAAAATTAAAAAAGAAATAAAAAGAAATTTCTGAAAATATCATCTGGAATAGAAGACTGTGGTGGTGGTGCACTGTGACATCAATCGTTAATATTCAAATTTCATATTTTCTTCGGCTAAACTGGTAACAATATAATTATATATATCCAGTGCTTTTGACAAAGTCAAAAATTTGTTAGAAAGATTGTGATTGGACAAAATTGGTCACGTGGGAAATAACTAAACAATCTAAAAACACCACCGAACCTAGTGTAATCTGGTCTCTGTTAAATTATATATATCAACGGTGGCCAAACCCCGGCTTGCGAGCCGCATGCGGCTCTCGAGGTTGTTAACTGCGGCTCGTGAGACAATTTTGGTTTTTATTGTATTTATCATAAAAGTCAAAATTCATAATACAAATATAATTTTTTTTTCACATAATAAAAAAAAATATGAAAAAAAAAAAGGAAAAATTGAATTGACAATAAAATGCATCATGCGTACGACAATTTCTTTTGCGTGACAGGCACTAAGCGGGATAATTACATAATTAACACCAATCGCCACTCACGGTGACTCACCAGTGTCCAGTACCCCTCGAGCTACCCTGCGGGCCGCGTGTAGTAACTAATGAGTGTGTTTTAAAATTGGCTTCTTAGATCAAATAGTGGCTATTTTTCTCAGCTATACAAGTGAAAGTTATACAACTTGATTAAAATGACTGAACAGACAAAGTGTAAGAAACGGAAATATGAAGAAGAAAATAGAGTTTTTAAACAGGAGTGGGAGAAGAGCTTTGCCTTTACTGTTAAGGGTGGGAAACCTGTGTGTCTTATCTGCCACGTGGCACTCAATCACTTTAAAGCCAATAACTTAAAGCGTCATCGTGAAACTAACCATAAAAATTTTATTATGGAATTTCCTCCCAAATCAGAATTGCGGAAGACTAAGTTAACAATGTTGAAATCTAGCCTAGTTGCCCAACAAACTGTACTTTCATCATTGTGTAAGACAGCTGACTTAACTACTGAAGCTAGTTTTGTTATGGCATGGAATATTGCTCGTGCTCAACTTCCCTACAATTGTGGAGAATTTGTGAAGAAGAATATTGCCGGTGTTACTGCAATTCTCACTCCAGATAACACAAAGCTTCGAGAACAAATAACAACTATTTCTATTTCCCGCCACACTACAGAGAGACGTATTTCCCAGATCAGTGCTGAAATTACATGCTCGTTGCAGAATGATTTGAAGAATTCTGTTGCATTCAGTTTGGCCCTCGATAAATCCACAGATATTAAAGATAACCCTCAACTGGCGATATTTGTTCGTTATGTTGCTGGCGATGGAAATGTTAAAGAAGAACTCTTGGACTTTGTAATAGCTTGGGGTTAGTGATCCCTCTAAGTTACTAGGTTTCTAAACAACAAAGAAAGGCACTTACTGGTGCGTTGAATTAGATATTCTTTAGGGCCTACCATAGATTCCTGCGTCCCACAAAGCAGTCTACCTAAACTCTCTAACTTTACTAATTTAGAAGCTATAGACATTACCTCTAACTATCATATTATTATTTACTGACAACTTTCTACCCCATTTGTCACCTTAGAAACATCACCAAATTAAACTTAGCACCAACGATTTAGTCGGATATGAATAACCATGCCCTAGTCCAGCCAAATACCCAACGAACAGCCCGCATTGCTCTGTTTATCCCTTTGTGTTACCATTCAGCTTTCTTTTAGTGATTTTTCCCTTGAGTTACTTTAGACTATATATATATATATATATATATATATATATATATATATACTGTATATATGAAAATTATTTCACGAAAGTAACACGTGAAAAATATTTATGATGAATAAAACCACGAAGGAAAGGAAACACAAAATGGTGAGCACCATTTTGTGTTTCCTTTCCTTCGTGGTTTTATTCATCATATATATATATATATATATATATATATATATATATATATATATATATATAACTGCAATGACCACGCAGTATATAAATGAATAGAAACGACATAAGTATTAAGGAACGTTTCTGCACACGAGGAGGAGAGATAACGAATAAATGAAAAATGAGGCGAACCGCCCGGGAATCGAACCCAGGGCCTTCCAATTGCCGGTTGGACGCGCTACCATTATGCTACGGACCTCAATTAATCACAAATCGAAATTCTCCCACATAGGGCAGAAACCAATGCCCTGAGAGGGCACCCTCGCAAATCGTGAATATGCGCATATAACTACAATGACCACGCAGTATATAAATGAATAGAAACGACATAAGTATTAAGGAACGTTTCTGCACACGAGGAGGAGAGATAACGAATAAATGAAAAATGAGGCGAACCGCCCGGGAATCGAACCCAGGGCCTTCCAATTGCCGGTTGGACGCGCTACATTATGCTACGGACCTCAATTAATCACAAATCGAAATTCTCCCACATAGGGCAGACACCAATGAGAGACCCTAGACGACCTGCGGAGCGTGGTTGATGTAGTAGGAATAGGTGCAACCTGCATAGGCGAGCGAATTGAACCATTTTCCAGAGGATCGGTTCTCTTCCGGAAGACTCCGGTCATTCTGCAATTCACGTTCCCATATCTGGTCCTGATGTTAGAAAATCTAGAAGAGGAAGAACCATTGTTGTCCCAAGGCGATATGATGACTAAGCTGATTGATGCAGCATTGCTTGTATATATTAAGTTAAGGTGTATATATATCCATCTCATAATTGTAAGGTTAGTGAAAAATTCACTTAATTTAGAGCTAGCATTTTTGGGCTCTTGTAGCATCATTGTTTGGGCACTCTTGTGGCATCATTTTTTGGGGCGCTGCGCGTCTTTTCTACTCGTTTGTGGAATGCCGTACTTACAGGGTGTGGTCTTATAGAGAGCTCTCTTGCAATTCAGTTTGGTTGTTTAGATACAAGATTGTTGCATCGTGCAATAGTGCAGGTTGTGTTGTTGTTGCAAGGTTTAGAAAGACCATAAATAGTGCCCCTTTCGTTTTTATCTTAAATTCATGCAACTGAGGCCTAAGGTAGGACCTAATAGGACCTCCAAGTCCGTAAGTTTTTAATTTTAGCTTAACTTGGGCTGTAGGTTGAACTGGCCCTTCAGAGCTTGGCCGTTCACGGCTCAGCTGGGATTTTGAACCCAATAAAAAAATAAATAAATAACACCTGATGGCGTTTAATAGAACGACCATCTTCTAGTTGGCACTTGAACGAAACAGGGCCCGTTCTCAGTTCTCTCCTAATCAAGAGTCCAGACTGACGTTGATAAAAAGGCTGTAATTCACTTTCAACCTTAGTAGGCCAACCAACTGAGCAGTAATGGATGAGCCTAGACAGAATATGGTCTGATTTTGTCCACTGCTCTATTTGTACCGCAGATACTGGAGTGGATTCCAAAAACTCCACCAAGTGAACCCATTCTGTAGGTATAGGTACACATTCATTTGGATTTTCTAAAGGCAACCTACTTAGCGCATCAGCCGTACCTAGAAGTTTGCCTGACCGATGTACTAAGTCAAATTTATAGGCTTGTAGAATTAGTGCCCATCGTTGAATCCTACCTGAGGCTATAACTGGAATATTTTGATTAGGTGAAAATAAACCCAAAAGAGGCTTATGGTCAGTAATTACTGTAGATTAAATTCATCACCCCATAGATAGAAATGAAATTTCTTTACTGCAAATACTAAGGCTCAGGTTTCACGTTCAAGTTGTGCATATCGTCTTTCAGTCTCAGTTAGTGTTCTAGAAGCAAAACAGATAGGCCTATCTACACCATCAATGTGGTGAGATAACACTGCCCCAATTCCATAAGAACTGCTATCTGCTGAAACTATGAGAGGAAGTTTAGGATCATAATGCACTAGGAGAGTGGACTTTAGTAGTACGTCCTTGGAAGCCTCAAATGCTTCCTTTTGGGTTTTCTCCCATCTCCACTGTTCCCCAGATCGTAATAGTTTATTTAGGGGTTTAAGGAAAGTCGATGCATTAGGCAAAAATTTCTTATAAAAGTTTAAGAGACCTAAATAAGCTTGTAACTGTGTGATGTTTGTGGAGGTGGTGCATTTTTTATTGCTTCTAGTTTATCCACCGTTGGATGAATGCCTGAGGTATCTATGCGAAACCCTAAATATGAAACCTTGTTAGTGACCCATGAACACTTTTCTTTCTTTGCTTAAGCCCGGCATCCCGGAGTCTTTTTAGAACTGTGGTTAATCTAGTTAGGTGTTCTTTTTTAGACGAACCAGAAATGAGGACATCATCTAGAAAACAAAGTACCCCCGGAATGTGACCTAGAACTTGGTCCATTGTCCTCTGAAAAACACCCGGAGCCGATGCTATTCCATAGCATAGCCTATTGTACCTATATAGGCCTCGGTGCTTATTTATGATAGTTAGTTCTTTAGAATTTTCATCTAAACTTAGTTGAGCATAAGCTTGGGACATATCTAGTTTTGTGAAGTATTTACCCCCAGCAAGAGAGCTAAATAATTCATCAGGCTTGGGTATAGGCGAGCAATCTAGAAGAACTGCTCTATTTGCTGTTAAACGATAATCCCCACATAACCGCACTGACTTGTCCGGTTTTAGTACAGGAACTACTGGGGCAGCCCACTTAGCGTGTGTGACTGGTTCGTTAATTTTATCTTTGAGCAGCCTGTCAACTTCTAAATCTACGTTCTCCCGCAGTGCATGTGCAATTGAACGAGCCTTACAAAATTTCGGAGTTACATTAGGATCTACTTCTATACAGACCTGATGGCCTTTTAGGTTGCCTACTTCAGGCCCAAAAACAGAAGAAAACTCCCTTAACAATGAGTCTATGTCAGACGGATATGAGAGTGTATGCACATCTGCCTGACCCTTTGGCAAAATTTTGTCAATAGGCATTTTTAAAGCATCAATCCAATCACGGCCTAGTAGAGTAGGCCCTTGCTCATCCACCACTAAAAGAGTTAAGGGATGAGACAAAGTTTTCTTGTTGAGTGTAACTGTGATGGATGCTTC
The DNA here is from genome assembly GCA_023014485.1 of Bathynomus jamesi. Classification (NCBI taxonomy): domain Eukaryota; kingdom Metazoa; phylum Arthropoda; class Malacostraca; order Isopoda; family Cirolanidae; genus Bathynomus; species Bathynomus jamesi. The sequence continues at coordinate 248,391 of JAJOZX010001522.1, forward strand.
TCCACAAATAGGTATTTGTATGTCCCCATATTTTTTTAGTATTGTTTTAGATGCATGTATAATAGTTTAGGTGCATTTTTGAAAGTTTTGTCAAAAACTGTTTTGGACATGACAGTTCAGGCAGCACCTGTACCTAGTTCTAGAGGAACTGTAATTCCATTTAGGCCTACCTCTACAATATATGGGCCTGTATTATCACCACTTTGCTGCTCATAAAATAGGCACTCTAATCCAATGTTCGAAGTATTTCCCTTTTGAGAATTTACACTAGAAATGTTATAATTAGAATTTTCATCCCTTGTTTTCTTTGAAAAACAAACTTTAGCTATGTAGCCTATTGAGGTGACGTGTATGTATATATATATATGTATATAGTCTAAAAGTCACTAAAGGGTAAATATCACTAAATCTAAGCTGAATGGCAAGAGAAGTCATAAACGAACCAACGCGGCTGTTCGTATTGCTTTGGTCTGGCCTAGACATGTTTTTTCCTATCTGACCTAATCTTTGGTGCTGAGTATAATTAGGTGATGTTTCTAAGGCGACAAATCGGAAGTTGTTCGTACTTAAGTATAGTTAGGGGTAATGTCTATAGCTTCTATGTAAATTGGTAATGTAAGAGAGAGTTAGGTAGGCTGTTTGTGGGACACAGGAATAAAACGGTAGGCTTCAAGGAATACCTAATTCAACGCACCGGTAAGTGCTTTTGATTGTTTGCTAGAACCTAAGTAACCTAACTGGGGTGTCTACCCCACGTTATCACATTTGGCGACGAGGATGGGATTTGGCTCATTTGGTTAAATTTTGTTCATTGGGTTAAATTTGGCTCATTGGTTTAATTTGGCTTATTGGGTTCAAGTGGTTGGTTGGAAAATTGGATGTAGCCTAGTCGGTCGTCCGATTTGGTTTGTTTGTGTGGGTAAGCTACCGTACTATAGCGTAGGTCCCGCCGGCCTAACTCTAAAACTAATTTCTACTCAGCCCTAACTCTAAAACTAATTCCTACTCAGCCCTAACTCTAAAACTAATTCCTACTCAGCCCTAACTCTAAAACTAATTCCTACTCAGCCCTAACTCTAAAACTAATTCCTACTCAGCCCTAACTCTAAAACTAATTACTACTCAGTCCTAACTCTAAAACTAATTACTACTCAGCCCTAACTCTAATAAAATTCACTATTCAGCCTTAACTGGGGAGTAACTAGACCAAATTTAAACCTAACCTAACCTACTTCACGTGATTTGGCCTAATTCGGTTTTGCTCTAGCATGTCGGTGATTGGCCATATAAGCCCCTACGAAGACTCTGGGGAGAACTTCGAAGCTTATGCCACTAGGGTGAGGTTGTTTTTCGAGGCAAATTCCATTCCGGATGCTAAGAAAGTACCTACCTTTTTAACTATAATAGGCCCTAAAACGTTTGGTTTAGTTATGGACCTAGTTTCTCCTAAAGCACCGGAAACTTGCACCTATAATGAATTGGTACAGGCCCTAACTGATCACTACAAACCCCGAGTAGTTCTTATCTATGAACGTCTCAAATTTTATTCAAGGCATCAGACGGGAAATGAAAGCATTGCAGAGTTTGTTGCAGGAATAAAAGCCATAGCCGTACGTGTAAATTTGGGGACAAATTAGATGAAATGCTAAGAGATAGGTTTGTAATGGGTCTCAAAGAGGAGTCTACCCAGAGAGCCCTATTAGCCATACAGGACCTAACTTTTAGTCAGGCTGTAGAAATAGCTACGGCTAGAGAAGCAGCTGCTAAAGATGTTAGAGCTTTTGGAAATCATAGTAGTAAAGCCCAACACGTAAATAGCTTTAAATCTTCTAGGCCTGGCAGACCTAACGAGCCTACTAGACAGGCAAATAAAAGGTATGAGGCGAATACGACTAAGCCTACTAATTCTACTAAGCCTTCCAAGCCATGTACAGGGTGTGGAAAACACCAATGGAAGAAAGATTGCCCTTTTAAAGAAGCAGTTTGCCGAAACTGTAGTAAAATAGGCCACATAGCTAAAGTGTGTTTTTCAAAGAAAACTATGGAAAACTGATGAGTGGGTAGTTGGGAGGTAACGAAAATGGTTCACTGAGTAGGTAGGTAGTTAATCTAACAATTATTAAATTCCTTTTATGTCAATAACTGGGTGGATGAAACCAATTGGTTGCTCACCAGAGTTATTCTCCACACTAGTATTTATATACTGTGTGGGAGGAGCGTGCTCGGTAATAGATACATTACCGCTCAACCAACCGAGGAATAAACCAAGACAACGCTGGTGGAAAAAGCCCCGCGAAGAGGAGAACAAAGAGAGAACGAAAACGAAGAACGGGGCGAGAGGACGTGCCAGCAAGTGCGCTCTCGACAATTACACAACCGGAGAAGGGAGACACTCCGATAACTAAAAGTAAGTGACTAATTGAGTTTTTAACCCAGTAAGTTAATCACATTAAATTAAGCTGGGTCAGACAAGTTAGGCCTACATTGTGGCCTAAGACCCAGCATCAACTCATAGCTTAACAAAGGTGAAGGTAGATTGCCCTAACCTAAATTGGTGAGGAATCCTACTGTGGACCTCAATTTATCTGCCCGCTCTGGACCATTTCCGGAATCTCTAGGCTGACCCCTCTAGGCTAGACTTGAGCTACTCTATAGTTAGACTGGAGATATAAGGGGTGGGTTAATTGTGGACCAATTCATACAGAGCAATTTTCGCATTGGTGGTCCGTGTGTGGGGAATTTACAAACCTTAACCTTACTTAACAAAAATTGCAGAATTAGGCTAAATAGCCTAAGCCTAAGCCTAAGCCTAACCTAATCAAGCCTAATTAGGTCTACAACCTAGGGCCTAACTAGGAAACATTTACATTTAAGGAGTCTCATTCTCTTATAAGCTTAGACCTGAGTGACATAAGTACTTGGGGGGATTAAACCAAATTTAAACTTGACTGTTTTGTCTGTGCTCTCTCTTCTCTGGTAATTTCTTCCTGTCCTCTATTTCATTACGATCCCCAGTTAAACAATTTTGACTTAGACATGGACAGTGCGGAATTGAAAAAGTTAAAAAAGAAAAGGGGGGCAAAGTTGGGAGCTGTTACAAAGGCTGTGAACACTTTTAACAATATTACACAACCAGGTAAGGAAAATATAGAGAGTGTAATTCTTAAATTGGAAACTAAAAAGGAGGAAATAATAGCCATTAATGAGAGTATTTCAGAGTTAGTTGAATCCGAAATGGCTGAAGAACAATTGATAGACCTTTACGCTGATGATGATGATCAGGTAATCTCAATTGAACAGCAAATAAGGAGACTACGGTCTCGTTTGACTGACTTAACACCAAAAAAACCTAATTCTGATTTTAATCAAAGTAGGGCTAACCTTCAACAAAATTTAAGTGGCATGCTAAATCCTGAGTCACAAGAATTGGGGCTCAGTTACCCATTTTGCTAGTACCAACATTTGAAGGGGACACGGTACAATTCCCATCTTTCATTGACAAATTTGAGAATTTAATAGGTGATAAACCTTATATTTCAACTGTTGAAAAGTTTAGTTACTTAACTAGTTCCCTTAAAGGCCCAGCCCATAACCTGATAGCCTATTTACCAGCCGTAGGGAATTCATATGAAGTAGCTATTGATCTTTTAAAACATAATTACATTAATAAAGATCAGATTGTATATGAATTATCTCAACAAATTTTTGAATTTGCACCCATAAAAGATAACCATAGTGATATGGAAAAATTTTATACAAAATTAGAAGCTATTATAGGACAACTGGTTAGCAATGAGATAGATATTAAAGCTTCATCTTGGATTATACAAGGCATAGTACTTAGGTGCCTTCCTTCGAGGGTTAAAGATATTTTAATTCTAAAGACGGGAGAAAATTATCCTAATTTAGAAAGTATAAGAAAACACTTCCCCAATATCCTAACTAATTACAAATTGAGAGATTTTCCAACACATAAGACCCAGACTATGGATAAACCAAAGACTGTTCCCAGAGACCAACTAGCTACAGCCAAACAGACAAAACTTGATACTGTAGAATCAAATGTGACCAACTATAATACACGAACACCTACATTACAGAACTTTAATGTAACTGCTGCCTCAACTTACACACCACATTGCAAATTTTGTGCAATTAATGAACATAGTAGTACTGGGTGTGACAAATATTCAGACTTTAACCAAAGAGCTAAAAGATGTGAACAGTTGAACCTGTGTAAAAAGTGTACTGGCCAGGGACATTATAAGAAAGACTGTAAATCTAGGTTAAGATTCAAGTGTAAGTTTTGTAAAAGTTTACGACATGTCTCATCAATGTGTGATTCACCAAAGTGTCCAAACAATAGTACTCAAACTCAAAAGATACCTCCCCCAAACAAAGGTAATCAAGAAAATGCCACTTTCATGGGACATTCTGCTTGTTCAAACAATGTAACAAGAAACACTGAGATTCTTTTACCAACTATTACTTTGGACTTAGTGAATAGTGAGGGTAGTACCACTCCAGTGAGATGTCTTATAGACTGTTGTTCTCAACAAACATTTGTTTCAAAAAATGTAGTTAATAAATTGGGTTTGACACCAAACCCGAATGAACAAAACCTCAATATTGCATCCTTTGTTAAGGATAACTCGGACAAAAATAGCTATAAGACAATTGACCTGGAACTACATTTAGAAAGTAAATTCAAGAAAATTGAAGCAGTTATTATTTCTAAAGTAGGACAAAACAAACTGGTTATACCCAAACTAGAACAAACCATAAATCATTTGGGAAAACACTACAAAATAGCTGATAGACATATCACTAACAACACAGTAGCTAACATTGAAATGCTAATAGGGGCAGATTATATTAATCTTATTCATAAGGGCATAGTAGAGATAGGTAATGGTATAGCTATTCAGACTCCATCAGGGATAGCCCCTTTGGGTGACCTATCAGAATACAACCTAGACCTAAACCAAAACAGTTCATGACCAACAAATACTATGTGCCTCAACTCAGTCCTACATAACACCTGTAAGAATAGCAACACTTTGAATAATATTATCTCAACTGAGAACATTAATTCATCATTATCAAATGAAACTTTGGATGAGGCAATTCAAACTTTATGGTTGCTAGAATCTGTGGGTATACATGACACAAATCAAACTTCAGAAGATCAATTAATGGTAGAAAGATTTGAAGACACCATTCAGTGCAAAGACAATAGTTATTTTGTTGAGTTACCTTGGAAAATAAATTGTCCAACTTTAAGAGATAATCTCAAAGTAGCTAAAGGACATTTATATAAAGTAATGAAAAAACTCAAACAAGATAATAATATTCTATCATATAATGATGTCTTCAAAGAACAGCTACAGAAAGGCTTCATTGAAGAAGTAACAAATAACCCTTTTAAAAAAGATGGTTGTCATTATTTAACCCACAGGGGGGTTTATCGACAAGATGCCCCAACAACAAAACTCAGAGTAGTATATAACTGTAGCCTCAAAGACAGTGATAAACACAGTTTGAATGATTGCTTGATTGAGGGTCCTAATCTCATTTCTGACCTTGTGAAGATCTTACTGAGGTTCAGGTTAGACAAATATGCCGTACAAAGTGACATTTCAAAGGCATTTTTAGAATAAATCTTAAAAATGAATATGATAAGAACCAACTTAGGTTCTTATGGTTCAAGGATCCATTTAATTTGAATAAAGGGTTCATAGCCTATAGATTTAATGTTGTGTTGTTTGGAGCCAGTGGCGGTCCTAGCTTACATGACGCCCTGGGCGAACCTCACCTTCAGCGCCCCCCCACCCTGTTCGCCAACACACACACATTCGAATCCCCCCAAAATAAAGGACAGACATAACTCTTTCACAAAATAACTTTTTATTGGACTAATTGTTGGAACTTCAGAACCAAAACAAAGACTCAAATTTCTGAATTTTACAAATCCTTCATCTCGTAAATAGAATAACTCACTTAAGAGAATGTAATTATGATACTATGAACAGGAAAAATACAAATTAAATTGCACAACTGCCATAAATAAACTAGAGAATCAAATTTCTAAATTGTACAAATGCTCTATCACATAAATAGAATAAGACACTTAAGAGAGGGTAATTATTATGCTACACTTTGAACAAGAAACAAAATAAATTGCACCACAGCACAACTGCCATCTAAAGCCTGACTCTTCTTACCTTCCTTGATGCAAAGTCATTGATCTTTTATTATTTATTTTATTTTATTTTTTATTTTTATTTATTTCTTTATTTATTTATTCTTATTTTTATTTTTATTTTTTTTGCAGGCGCTCATGCCGCCCCTCCACAAATGCCGCCCTGTGCGGCTGCCCATATTGCCCATATGAGGAACCGCCACTGTTTGGAGCCAATTGCTCACCTAGCCTATAAGCATTGACAATTGGACATCATTTGAACCAGTTTAATAACTCTTTAACATTAAACTTCCTTAAGGAACATTTTTACGTAGACAATCTAATAGGCTCAACAGCAACAAAATCTGAATTATCTGAAGTCTATGAACACTCTCAAAACATTATGCAACAAGGTAACTTTGAACTTAGAGAGTGGATTTCAAATGATGAGGATTTAAACAAAAAGATTTTAAAGGATAATAATGGTCTTACTGAGCCATCAGACAGAGTTAAAACTTTAGGTATGAACTGGTATTTGGATGCAACTTCTAACAGTCATGATTCAATCTGTACTAAAGGTTTTAAACTTGATGAGGAAGCAAATACTAAAAGACAAATATTATCAGAGGCTTCCAAAATTTTTGATCCCATGGGTCTATTCCTGCCTGCAACAATAAAATCAAAGATTCTCCTCCAAGAAATTTGGAGGACAAATGTTGGGTGGGATGATCCAATAACAAATGAAAATCAAAAATCTTGGAAGAAGTTAGCTGCTGATTTAACAAAAGTGCAGAACATTAAAATTCAAAGGTGCTGTGGGTTTAGGGATAAGCCCCAGAGACTTCATGTGTTTGCTGATGCAAGCACACAAGCTTATGGGTGCTGTGCGTATCTCGTAAGCCCTACAGAAAGTCATCTAATTTATGCAAAAGGGAAAGTTGCACCTCTCAAACCTACCCGAACCATACCTCAATTGGAACTATTGGCTGCTACATTAGCCATTAAAACCATTTCATTGCTTAAGGATGCTTACTATGACGTGTACTTAAGTCATATCCACGTCTGGCTTGACAGTCAGATTTGTCTTGCCTGGATACGGAATGATAGCATTAATAGTAAGAATATCTTTGTAAGAAATAGGCTAAAAGAAATAGCTGAAGCTAATGAAAGCCTACAAGTAAACTTTCACTATGTTCCAACTAAACAAAATCCAGCAGACTTTCTGACCAGAGGTTTATCCTACAAGTTGTTGAAGTCAAACAAAACTTGGTTTATGGGACCTAAGTGGCTCTGTAATACAGACCAATGGCCTGTGGAACAAGTTAACTTGACATTAAATCTAATCTTTTCAAATGAAAAGGTTGAACCAATCACTAATAATGAACAGTATTCTGATTTCAACAAACTTGTCAGGGTTACAGCCTACTGTTTGAGGTTTGCTCACAACTGTTTAACTACAATTAACAAACAGCTAAATAAAAATAATCATAATTATACAGAAGTTGCAACCAAATACTGGATAGGCCAAGCACAACAAAAAGAGTACAATAAAGAGTTAGAATTCTTAACTAATGGGAAACAAACAAAAGAACCTGTACCATCAGTAGTTGCGGATCTAAACTTGTTCAGAGATGAGGAAGGCCTTCTAAGGTGTAAAGGGAGATTAGACAAATCAAAACTGTCATACAAAAGCAAACATCCAATCCTTTTACCTAGATTTAGCTATTTGACAACATTAATCATCAGAAAAACACACAATGATGTATATCATATGGGGGTACCACAGACACTAACTACATTAAGAAAAACTTATTGGATACCCAAGGGAAGGATCACTGTTAAAACAGTCCTGAGTGAGTGTGTTACATGTAGGCGTATTCATGCTAGGCCCTATAGGAAACCAAATCCTCCTGCTTTGCCAGAGGAGAGAGTTACTCTCAACAGACCCTTTGAGACTGTAGGCATTGACTATACAGGAGCATTGACTGTAGGGGTGGGTGACACTGAACAAAAAATGTACATTGTACTGTTTACATGTGCTGCCTCACGAGCTGTTTATTTGGATGTTGTGGAGGACCTTACAGCAGAATCTTTTGTTACTGTCTTTAAGAGATTCTGTGCACGACATTCAGTACCCAAGACAGTTTGGACTGACAATGCTACATATTTCAAAGCTGGTGAACAAGTCATCCACGACTTGTTAAGCAATGAAATCACACAATTATATACAAAATTCAAACATAAGGTGGAAGTATATTCCGGTTGCCTCTCCTTGGTATGGTTCTATCTGGGAGAGGAATATACAAACAGTAAAGAATTGCTTGAAGAAAGCAATTGGCAAAAAACAGATACACTTATTTGGGTTACTCACTCTCCTGGCTGAGATTGAGAACATCATAAACAATAGACCACTCACTTATGTGAGTGACAACATTAATGACCCGGAACCATTAACTCCAAATCATTTGATTCGGGGAGAACAAGTTAGTCTCCTGCCGGACTACAATATAGACTCTTCAGAAGACCCAAACTGGACTCAACGACATAATGAACTCCAGACTAAGTTACAACATTTAACTAGAGTTAAAGCTCATTTCATTAAACAGTGGAAAATTGAGTACTTGATGGGTCTAAGAGAGACATAAACAAATGACTAAGAAGGATTGGTCTGACACAATTAAGGTAGGGGACCTTGTTCTCATACATGACAGTACTCCAAGACAATACTGGCCTCTGGCTAGAGTTTCAGAACTCAGACCAGGGGCAGACGGGGTAACAAGAGTGGTCAAATTAAGGACTTCAACGGGTGACACAACAAGAGACATTTCTCTTTTGTACCCTTTAGAGTCTGGACCCAAAACAATGGACTTTGGAGAACCTTCTCCACTGACAGTAACAACTGGAGACACTGAACTTCCAGTAACTATTCCTTTGACAGTAGGAGTGGTAACGCATCCTACTACAACATTGACAGACACAAGACCTCAGCGACAAACAGCATTAAAGGCGCGACTATTTTTACAACAAAAAATAGATGCTGGGGAATTGTAATTTTATCTTCTAACTTTCATTTTTTCTTTTCTTATGGTAAAGACCATAGACAGTTTCATCCTATGGATGTATATTTTCTCTTCTAATTAAATGCTACACCTTCTCCATGAGAAGGTGAGGATAGGCACTGTTAATCAGATTAACAGGCATTTACAGTCAAATAGTTAGCTAGTCTACACTCAGACATAAAAATTGGTGACAATGACACCAAAATTTTTATCTCCCGGGGCCCCCAGTATATGGAAAACTGATGAGTGGGTAGTTGGGAGGTAACGAAAATGGTTCACTGAGTAGGTAGGTAGTTAATCTAACAATTATTAAATTCCTTTTATGTCAATAACTGGGTGGATGAAACCAATTGGTTGCTCACCAGAGTTATTCTCCACACTAGTATTTATATACTGTGTGGGAGGAGCGTGCTCGGTAATAGATACATTACCGCTCAACCAACCGAGGAATAAACCAAGACAACGCTGGTGGAAAAAGCCCCGCGAAGAGGAGAACAAAGAGAGAACGAAAACGAAGAACGGGGCGAGAGGACGTGCCAGCAAGTGCGCTCTCGACAATTACACAACCGGAGAAGGGAGACACTCCGATAACTAAAAGTAAGTGACTAATTGAGTTTTTAACCCAGTAAGTTAATCACATTAAATTAAGCTGGGTCAGACAAGTTAGGCCTACATTGTGGCCTAAGACCCAGCATCAACTCATAGCTTAACAAAGGTGAAGGTAGATTGCCCTAACCTAAATTGGTGAGGAATCCTACTGTGGACCTCAATTTATCTGCCCGCTCTGGACCATTTCCGGAATCTCTAGGCTGACCCCTCTAGGCTAGACTTGATCTACTCTATAGTTAGACTGGAGATATAAGGGGTGGGTTAATTGTGGACCAATTCATACAGAGCATTTTTCGCAAAAACAAAGGGTGAAAATTCTAATTTTAACATTTCTAGTATAAATCCTCAAAATGGAAATACTTCGAACATTGGAGTGGAGTACCTATTTTATAAGCAGCAAAGTGGGAAAAATACAGGCCCATATATTGTAGAGGTAGGCCTAAATGGAATTACAGTTCCTCTAGAATTGGATACGGGTGCTGCCCGGACGGTCATGTCCAAGGTAGTTTTTGATAAGATTTTCAAAAACACACCTAAACTACATGTATCTAAAACGATTTAAAAAAATATGGAGACATACAAATACCTATTTGTGGAGAAGCATACGTCACAGTTACACTCAACCAGAAAACTTTGTCTCATCCCTTAACCCTTTTAGTGGTGGATGAGCAAGGGCCTACTCTACTAGGCCGTGATTGGATTGATGCTTTGAAAATGCCAATTGACAAAATCTTGTCAAGGGGTCAGGCAGATGTGCATACACTCTCATATCCATCTGACATAGACTCATTGTTAAGGGAGTTTTCTTCTATTTTTGGGCCTGAAGTAGGCAACCTAAAGGGCCATCAGGTCTGCATAGAAGTAGACCCTAATGTAACTCCGAAATTTTGTAAGGCTCGTTCAATTGCGCATGCACTGCGGGAGAAGGTGGATTTAGAAATTGACAGGCTGCTAAAAGATAAAATTATTGAACCAGTCACACACGCTAAGTGGGCTGCCCCAGTAGTTCCTGTACTAAAACCGGACAAGTCCGTGCGGTTATGTGGGGATTACCGTTTAACAGCAAATAGAGCCGTCATTCTAGATTGCTATCCTATACCCAAGCCTGATGAATTATTTAGCTCTCTTGCTGGGGGTAAATATTTCACAAAACTCGATATGTCCCAAGCCTATGCTCAACTAAGTTTAGATGAAAACTCTAAAGAATTAACTATCATAAATACGCACCGAGGCCTATATAAGTACAATAGGCTATGCTATGGAATAGCATCGGCTCCGGGTATTTTTCAGAGGACAATGGACCAAGTTCTAGGTCACATTCCAGGGGTACTTTGCTTTCTAGATGATGTCCTCATTTCAGGTTCGTCTAAAAAAGAACACCTAACTAGATTAACCACGGTTCTAAAAAGACTCCGGGATGCTGGACTTAAGCTAAAGAGAGAAAAGTGTTCATGGGTCACTAACGAGGTTTCATATTTAGGGTTCCGCATAGATGCCTCAGGCATTCATCCAACGGTGGATAAACTAGAAGCAATAGAAAAGGCACCACCTCCACAAAACATCACACAGTTACAAGCTTATTTAGGTCTCCTAAACTTTTATAGGAAATTTTTGCCTAATGCATCGACTTTCCTTGAACCCCTAAATAAGCTATTACGATCTGGGGAACAGTGGAGATGGGAGAAAACTCAAAAGGAAGCATTTGAGGCTTCCAAGGACGTACTACTAAAGTCCACTCTCCTAGTGCATTATGATCCTAAACTTCCTCTCGTAGTTTCAGCAGACAGCAGTTCTTATGGAATTGGGGCAGTGTTATCTCACCACATTGATGGTGTAGATAGGCCTATCTGTTTTGCTTCTAGAACACTAACTGAGACGGAAAGACGATATGCACAAGTGGAACGTGAAGCATTAGCCTTAGTATTTGCAGTAAAAAAATTTCATTTCTATCTATGGGGTCATGAATTTAAATTAATTACTGACCATAAGCCTCTTTTAGGTTTATTTTCACCTAATAAAATATTCCAGTTATGGCCTCAGGTAGGATTCAACGATGGGCACTGATTCTACAAGCCTATAAATTTGACTTAGTACATCGGTCAGGTAAACTTCTAGGTACGGCTGATGCGCTAAGTAGGTTGCCCTTAGAAAATCCAAATGATTGTGTACCTATACCTACAGAATGGGTTCACTTGGTGGAGTTTTTGGAATCCACTCCAGTATCTGCAGTACAAATAGAGCAGTGGACAAAATCAGACCCTATTCTGTCTAGGGTCATCCATTTCTGCTCAGTTGGTTGGCCTACTAAGGTTGAGATTGAATTACAGCCTTTTTATCAACGTCAGTCTGGCCTCTCGATTCAAAATGGCTGTCTCTTATGGGGCCACAGAGTGATTATTCCAAATAAAGGCAGGTCGAATTTAGTGAAGGAACTTCACGCTGAACACATGGGCGCAACAAAAATGAAAGAGCTGGCGAGAGCTTATTTCTGGTGGCCTGGTTTAGATGGAGAACTCGAATCATTGGTTCGTTCCTGTCAAAGCTGCCTAGAGAACAGAGATCTTCCAAGGAAAAGTCCACTTCATCCTTGGGAATGGCCTACTATACCGTGGCATAGGATCCATGTTGACTATGCAGGTCCTATAAATAATATTTATTTCCTAGTCATTGTGGACACCTACTCTAAGTGGGTGGAAATTTTTCCAACCATTTCCACGACTTCGGGTGTTACTATTCGCTTACTCCGTTCAGTTTTCGCTCGATGGGGTTTACCCGTAGTCCTGGTTTCCGACAATGGTACTTGTTTTACCAGTGAGGAATTTCGTTCCTTCGTCCACCTAAATGGCATTAGACATGTCCGGTCTAGTGTTTTCCACCCGTCTACTAACGGTCTCGCGGAAAACATGGTCCGTACTTTCAAGTCGGCCTTGCGTCATTCTCGTGGGGAGGAAATGCAAGTGGTGTTGGATAAATTTTTGTTTAAATATCGAATAACACCACACACCACGACGGGGGTGTCTCCCTCTAAACTTCTGATTGGCCGGGGAATTCGTTCAGTTTTCGATTTGTTACGTCCAAACGAAACGTTACAACAACGAGTTTTACGCCATCAGGAAAAACAGAAGTTGTACCACGACACTAAAAGAGGAGAGTTCTAGAAGCGAAACCTAATGATCCAGTTGTGATTCGCAACTATGGGGCTGGACCAAAATGGGTTCCTGCAACTGTGCAGGAGAGAACGGGCCCTGTTTCCTTCAAGTGCCAACTAGAAGATGGTCGTTCTATATAAACGCCATCAGGACCAGATATGGGAACGTGAAGCAGAAGGACCAGAGTCTTCCGGAAGAGAGAACTGATCCTCCGGAAAATGGTTCAACTTGCCCGCCTACACAGGTTGCACCTAATCCTACTACATCAACCCCGCTCCGCAGGTCGTCTAGGGTCCCTCATCCCCCTGAGAAACTAAACTTGTAGGGGAGGAGTGAGGTGACGTGTATGTATATATATATGTATATAGTCTAAAAGTCACTAAAGGGTAAATATCACTAAATCTAAGCTGAATGGCAAGAGAAGTCATAAACGAACCAACGCGGCTGTTCGTATTGCTTTGGTCTGGCCTAGACATGTTTTTTCCTATCTGACCTAATCTTTGGTGCTGAGTATAATTAGATGATGTTTCTAAGGCGACAAATCGGGAAGGAAGTTGTTCGTACTTAAGTATAGTTAGGGGTAATGTCTATAGCTTCTAAATTGGTAATGTAAGAGAGAGTTAGGTAGGCTGTTTGTGGGACACAGGAATAAAACGGTAGGCTTCAAGGAATACCTAATTCAACGCACCGGTAAGTGCTTTTGATTGTTTGCTAGAACCTAAGTAACCTAACTGGGGTGTCTACCCCACGTTATCACACCTATTTTACTACAGTTTCTGCAAACTGCTTCTTTAAAAGGGCAGTCCTTCTTCCAATGGTGTTTTCCACACCCAGTACGTGGCTTGGAAGGCTTTTCCTCCTGTTTAGTAGGTTTAGTCGTATTTGCCGCATACCTTTTATTTGTCTGTCTAGTAGGCTCATTAGGTCTGCCAGGCCTAGAAGATTTAACGCTATTTACGTGTTGGGCTTTACTACTGTGACTGCCAAAAGCTCTAACATCTTTAGCAGCTGCTTCTCTAGCCGCAGCTATTTCTACAGCCTGACTAAAAGTTAGGTTCTGTATAGCTAATAGGGCTCTCTGGGTAGACTCCTCTCTGAGACCCATTACAAACCTATCTCTTAGCATTTCGTCTAATTTGTCCCCAAATTTACAAGTACGGCTATGGGTTTTTATTCCTGCAACAAACTCTGCAATGCTTTCATTCACCGTCTGATGCCTCGAATAAAATTTGAAACGTTCATAGATGAGAACTACTCGGGGTTTGTAGTGATCGGTTAGGGCCTGTACCAATTCACTATAGTCTATAGGTGCAAATTTCCGGTGCTTTAGGAGCAACTAGGTCCATAACTAAGCCAAACGTTTTAGGGCCTATTATAGTTAAAATGGTAGGTACTTTCTTAGCATCAGGAATGGAATTTGCCTCGAAAAACAACCTCACCCTAGTGGCATAAGCTTCGAAGTCCTCCCCAGAGTCTTCGTCGGGGCTTATATGGCCAATCACCGACATGCTAGAACAAAACCAATTTAGGCCAAATAACGTGAAGTAGGTTAGATTTGGCTTAAATTTGATCTAGTTACTCCCCAGTTAGGGTTGAATAGTAAATTGTATTAAAGTAAGGGCTGAGAAGTTATTAGTATTAGAGTTAGGGCTGGGTAGGAATTAGTTGAAGAGTTAGGGCTGAGTAGGAATTAGTATTAGAGTTAGGCCGGCGGAACCTAAGCTATAGTACGGTAGCTTACCCACACAAACCAACCAAATCGGACGACCTACTAGGCTACATCCAATTTTCCAAACAACCACTTGAACCCAATAAGCCAAATTAAATCCAATGAGCCAAATTAAATTCAATGAACCAAATTTAATCCAATGAACCAAATTTAATCCAATGAGCAAAATTGAATCCAATAAGCCAAATTGAATCCCATCCTCGTCGCCAAATGTAATAGCTTGGGGTTAGTGACCCCTCTAAGTTACTAGGTTTCTAAACAACAAACAAAGGCACTTACCGGTGCGTTGAATTAGATATTCTTTAGGGCCTACCATAGATTCCTGCGTCCCACAAAGCAGTCTACCTAAACTCTCTAACTTTACTAATTTAGAAGCTATAGACATTACCCCTAACTATTATTATTTACTGACAGCTTTCTACCCCATTTGTCACCTTAGAAACATCACCAAATTAAACTTAGCACCATCGATTTAGTCAGATATGAATAACCATGCTCTAGTCCACCCAAAAACCCAACGAACAGCCCGCTGTGTATCCCTTCGTGTTGCCATTCATCTTTTTTTTAGTGATTTTCCCTTGAGTGACTTTAGACTATATACATATATATACACACACACGTCACCTCAGACTTAATGACCCTAAGAGAAACCACCAGAGGGGTTGACATAAAGAACGCACTTGACGAGGCATTATCAAATGCTCAAGTACCATTGAATAAACTTGTCAGTGTTGCAACAGATAGAGCACCAGCTATGGTAGGACAAAATGTAGGCCTAGTTGGGCTCTTGACACGCGATCCCAAGTATCCTGTGTGTCTCTTTATTCACTGTATCATTCACCCTGGTCATTTGGTAAGCAAGTACTTTAGGTATGACAGTGTTATGAAATGTGTTCTAGAAATTGTGAATTTCATTCGTTCAAATGCAAAAACGCACCGAGCGTTTAGAAATTTTATCGAGGAGCTGGATCTTCAAGATAAGCCAGATGACCTTTCATTCTACTGTATTGTAAAGTGGTTATCAACTAGTAATCTCCTGAATAGGTTTGTTGCACTGTTGGAGCCTATCACTGATTTCTTGAAAGAAAAGGAAAAGTCATACCCACAACTAGAAGATCACGAATGAGTGCAGGATCTGATGTTTTTTACTGATGTAATACAACACCTTCAAAATCTAAATTTGGCACTTCAGGGAAAGGATAAGGTCATTTCTGACCTTACACAGACAGTTTTCAGTTTCCAGAATAAAATGAAGATCTTCCAAAAAGATCTAGTAACAAAAAAATTTGACCACTTTCTCCACCTGAAAAACCGAGCAAACACTTTTCCTGATATTGAAATAAAAGATAGCAAATTGGAGGAATACAAAGGTAAATTAGAAGGACTAATTGATGATTTTCAGTTCAGGTTTTTCTGTATCCACCCGAGGAGGATGCCAGTGGGCATCGAAACTGTTGTGGAAATAAACTCTGTCTATTAGAGTGGGTTTTTATTATCATATTTTGACCACGTAGAAAAAAGTGAAGTTTTTTGCATTTATGATGGTAGTATTACTTGAAAATAAAATCGGTGCGTCGGCTCTTCGATGTAGCAAAATGGTTTATTACTTAAATGCAAAAAACCACTTTTTTCTACGTGAAGGTCAAAATAAAAATGTAAATGCAAGGTAAAAAAAAAATGTAAATGCAATAATAAATGCAGTAATTATGTCAAAATAATAGAATCTGTATGTATAGAAGAAGAAGATAGTTTTAATTTGTGCGAATGTACTTATAAGCGGGACCCTGTATTAAAAATGCCCTTCCGGTGTCGGGAGAACGGGATCTAACCTAAGTGTGAATTTCTTAAGGGTCTCTGGATTGTTTCCTTCTCGCCTTTTTCATTCGTTTTTCGGTTTATAATTTCTGTATAATAAACAAGAATGTAATAACCAATGTAATAATAAATTTATAATTTCTGTAATAAATACCGTATTTCCTGGCGTATAACGGGCACCCTAATTTTGAAGAGAAAATTATTTTGAAGAGAAAATTTAGGAAAGTGAAAATTTAGGAAAAAATATACCTCCTCCCTCACTTCACATATACAATTTTAACGAGTTAATTTTAACGCAGGGTGATTTTTGGAGTATTTTGGGGGAAAAAAAAGTGCGCGTTATACGCCCGGAAATACGGTAATAATGCAATATAAATTTAATAATAAATGTAATAATTATGTAAAAAAATAATAGAATCTGTATGTATAGAACAAGAAGATAGTTTTAAATTTGTGCGAATGTACTTATAAGCGGGTCCCCTTAATAAAAATGCCCTTCAAGTGTCGGGAGAACGGGATCTAATCTAGGTGCGAATTTCTTGACGGTCCCTGGACTGTTTCCCTCTTGTTTTTGGTTCATTCGTTTTTCTGTATCCACCCGAAGAGGATGCCAGTGGGCATCGAAACTGTTGTGGAAATAAACTCTATCTATTAGAGTCGGTTTATTACTTTATCATTAAAATCCTTCATTTCTGTTATCATTTTATTTTCAATAGATATCATTGCTAAAGCAGACAGTCTGTCATTCACCATGGTACTGCACAAAAAAGTTTTAATTCTCTTCAAAGTTGAAAAGCACCTTTCTGCTTCTGCCGTTGTCATTGGAGTTGTTATTAAAATTTTCAGCAACTTAACAGTGTCTGAAAATGTTGACTGCAGATGACTGTCGTTCATCATCTCTAACAAGTCTATGAGACTTTCTGATTTACACAAATCCGTTGTCTCATCACACATAACTGCCACATATTCTGCATTCTTTACTTCTTCCTTGATTTTATTTTTGCAGATTTCCAACATAGATTCCAAAAGTTCATTCTGTATTGATTTAGATGTTCCTTTAAAAACTGTAGCGGTCTTTAAATGAGCATCTAAGCTAGAATCCAGTTCACAGGCAAAATCAACTAATCTAAGAAATACTCCCAGACTCTTGGAGCTCGTAGTTTCATGTCCTCTAAGAGGGAATTCAAATTTTCCGCAAAATTTTACACAACTTATGATTTTGGATAACACATCTCTGTTTTTTTTCTCACCTGTTCATTGTGTTTTTGTGTTTTGCAACTGAGAGCTTGTATGCTCTGTCAATTTGAGCTGCAATGTTCACTTTACCCAGCAACGATAAATCAATCATGTTATTCATGTGTTTGGCTGACTGCTCATGTTTTATTATTTTCTGTGGCAAATGCCTCAAGTCAGTCACACCACTTTTCGTCCATGACGAGTCCCCACCAAACAATAAGCATAGAAAACAGAATAAAGCATTTGCCTCGTCACAACCACAGAGCCATTCACATTTCTGATAAACACTGATGTTAAACTGGCGTGTATATTCTTTGTTCCTGCTTGTACTATTCTGTTGAATGGATAAAACTGGTGTAGGTCTTCCTCTTGCTTTGATTTCAGTCTTTTCATTTAATGTCAGCTGGGAAAAGTTGATGCTTTGCAAATACTTCACTCGATTTTCCATCGTCAAAGGGTAATTAAAGAAAGCACGACTTAACCGCACCGTCCGCACTAGGGATGAAAACCGGTATTCAAATACCGGTATTAAAACCAATATTGTTTAAAAAAAGTAATACCGATCTCGGGGCTTTCAATACCGGTTTTTCGGTATTATTAACCACACGTTCTTTAGTCTATTTATAAGTGATTGATGGTCGCAAGTTGTTGTTAAGTGAAGGAAAAACATCAATTAAAACCCTTTTAAAGGTTTCGTTGGCCCTCTTATCAAATTATTACGAAAATGTCAATAAAATCAAAGGTTTGGAATTATTTTGAAAAGGAGAATAAAGATGAAGCAGAATGCACTAAATGTGGAAATGATATTAACTGTGGTGGAGGTTCAACCACTGGAATGGTCGTTCATTTACGAGAATTCGTAAAATTGCCGTTAAGAATACAGAAAATCAGCCAAATAAAAGTAAAAACAACTTTGGATGGTTTTATCGCCGAGAAATCTAATGAGAAAGAAATTTCAAAACTTGTTTGTGTGGATCGATTTAGTTTCAATATTCTATTGCCAAAAGTGGATTTATTAAAGATAATTTAAAAATGAATAAATATGACAAACCACATCCAACTGTTGAATCTGAAAGAGCATTTTCTGCTGCTGGCTTATTTCTTACAAATTTGAGATCCAATCTAGCTGAAGAATCCTTAAATGCTCTCTGTTTCTTTAAAAGTTACTTTCAAAATCATCATAAGAAATAAATTTTTAAATAAAAAATATTTTTTATAAAATAATTTATATAAAACATTTACCTATTTTTGTTTCTTTTCACGAATAAAAAATTAGAAAATCTGTCATTTTTACTCCTTAAGTCCATAATCTTGTGTCTATGTGCAATCTTATGTATATATATATATATTACTATAGAATACCGGTATTAAAACCGGTATTGGGTAAAAAAAAGGCCTTAATCCCGGTATTCAAAATAGCCGATATTACTTTCATCTCTAGTTCACACGCAATGTAAACACGAGACTGAGCTGCACCGACTGCAGCTCATTGTTTCCAGATGTGGCGCCAATTAATAACAGACATGAGTCGTACAGCAACTATGAAAGTAACTTAAATTTTTGGTCTGGTTTTAATGAAAATTCATTTAGTAACGTATTGAAAATAACATATAATGACTTTTTACTACGATATATTTGTTAGTAGTGTATTATTCTGCTGTGTGTCTGAAGGAATCATACGCCTGGCAGTGAGTGTCTGGGGGGGACTGCAGCTCTGCAGCTCCTAGGCACGAGCCGCCACTGCGTGACCTGACTGAGCTTCTTCATACCGCCTTAACATCACATCAGCCAGACTTTAAAGCATTAACAGCCAAAATGAAGACCTAAACTAAGCCTTCTACAAGCAGTAATTAAACAATTTAATAATGTGAGTATAACCAGTGGTGGGCACCGTTAACCAAAAAGTTAACTTCGTTAACCGCTAATCCGTTAACCAAAAAGTTAACTTCGTTAACCGTTAATCCGTTAATTCGTTAAACATGTAACGGAAGTTACCGATAAACCGTTAACGTTAACTTTTATTATAAAAAAAATGAAAAACACAATATATATATAATTTAATTTTCCCTCTTCTTCTCGTTCTCCATTTTGTCCATGAGATGCATGTTGCCCTTCATGAAAATTAGCATATCAAAGTTTTCATCAGACAGGGATGATCTCTTGGCCCTCAGGATGTCCTTGCCCATAGAGAACAAACGCCCCACTGCAGCACTGGAGGGGATGGCTGTGTTGAACTTGATGAACAAGTCCACCAACACTTGCTCACCCAAGAAAGCAGCATCTGTCAGCAAGTCCTTGGAGTTGGTCTCCAGCCAGGTCTTGACCAAGTTCTGGGCCTTGCCCTTGAGTGACCTGTGGCTTCTGCTGCTCTCTTTTGTCTGGATGACAGCACTGAAGAAGTCATCCTCCTCCTCCTCCTCCTCGTTGTTGCTGCCTCCACTGTTGCTGCCCACTTCGTTGGACTGCTGCTTCATGGCCTCCTCGACTGTACCCTCCATGCTTTTCCTCACCCTCGCGACCTTGGTGTTGTCATACTTGTCCAACTAGATGAGGTGAAAACGCTCCCATTGTAAGACATCAATTGACTTAATTTATGTCATCAAAGTGACATGAGAATTGAAATCTTACCTGATCAGTTTTATGGTTCTTGAAATGTATCAAGGAGACTACTAATAAGGTACTCACAGGCATATTATAAATATACATGACTTACTTGACAACGATTATTTTTAAATATTCACTAGCACAAACATGTTGCGCAAGAGACAGACTGCGAATGAAACGAATATAGTTATTTGTTGTAATTGTTACATATATATTATTGAAAGTGCCTTAAAATGCTCGTGATATTTC
Source organism: Bathynomus jamesi (assembly GCA_023014485.1). Lineage (NCBI taxonomy): Eukaryota > Metazoa > Arthropoda > Malacostraca > Isopoda > Cirolanidae > Bathynomus > Bathynomus jamesi. Next base: position 269,022 of record JAJOZX010001522.1, read on the forward strand.
TTGAAAGAAGTTGAAACATTCAACTCAAATGGCAAATCTTTCCGCCTGATTTTACAGTCGACCATGTTTTGCTCAAACCAATGCCATAAATAACTACCATATTTGGTAAGACACAAATTGTGGCGACGGAAACAAATATCGCCTGATTTTGCACTGCGGAAATGGAAATTCGTTCATCACTATTAACAGTGGCGGATTAATTGCGCACCTGCTCAGCACTGAAAATAATAGAAACTTTTAAACGTTTATTTATGAATTTTTTGGGTTAACGGACTTGAGTTAACGGAAGTTAAATGTAACCGAAGTTAATTAGTCCGATAATGATTTTCAAAGTTAACTTAAAAGTTAAATCGTTAACGAAAAAGTTAACTTCGTTAATTAAAGATTAACGGATTAACGGTTTGTGCCCAGCTTTGAGTATAACTATATGTATATGTAGATGTTTTTAATAATTAAATTCTTTGCACTGTTAAACAATATTAATGACGATAAATTATGATAAATTATCACTAGGCTATACTCCTTTCAAATATTTTTTTAATACAAAAAGCTCGAAATCCAGATCAGTGCATTGAAAAAGGAGGGGGGGGAAGCAATAATTTTGTTATGTCGAGACGGTCGCCAGTGAAGCAACTTTGAGAAATGCTTCTTTTGTTTAACTTACTATATTCCTGTTTTATAAAAATTGTATTAATTCGTCGATAATTTCACTGCTTATACGATAGTATAAATGTTATAAATGATATACAATAAAATTATTGATCGATATACTTGGGGATGAATTAATATTATGTTTTAAAAGAAAAAAAAATTTTCGCCGATGGAAATATAGATCCGTAACGCATTCATTTCTTTAGGCAAAACGTGGATCGTGGAAGCAACTTAGAGAGTTGCTTATTCCTGCTATTATGCTAACGGAATCCGTTTAATTAAAGCGCTTTAGATATATGCAATTTTTTCTCATTAGAGGCTGTTGGGATAACTCATGGGCATAATAAGAAAATTAGAAAACAGACTTGTAGACTTGATATATAAAAACACTTTTTCAGTCATAGACTAGTAGGTTTTTGGAATGACTTGTCATATGATGTGGCCAACAGTAGCTCATTAGTTAATTTTAAGAAAAATGTGGACACTTTCATGAATGAAAGAGTTTGTAGATTTTTTTTTATAGCTCATGACTTGGATAACCTCGATAGGCCCCTGTGAGCTTATAACATTAAATGACTAAATAACTGGCAATTATTACCAAATATATTTTTAGAAAAAGGAATACAAGCTAATTGTAATTAGAGCTTGCTTAATTATGAGTAAATCAAAGTGAAGTTGTTATATTGAGGTTAATGTCGTTCTTCAACTGCCGATCCCCTTCCTACCCCGCCCTCTTCGCGGCGGATAGAGGATAGAGTTGGTGTATAAAGAGAAGAGGTTGGTGTATATATATATATATACACACACACACGAGGGTAATTCAATAAGTATCCGCACTTTTTATTTTCACATCTGATAGATTACACTGCCCAACACCAATTTTGCTGATTTAATTCTAACACCTGTTTTTAGGTAACTTTGGTGTGCTGATTTAAAAAAATCACCTTAGTTTTTGCCTATCACGTCAGGTTTTCGAGCAATCAAATACGGAGATATCGCATTTTGGCAGGGTTATGCCCAATTTTTTTTCTTTTCAAAAAATAAGTTTTTACATACTCAGAATCAGCATGGAAAAGTAAACAATTGTGCAGGGAGTGAACTTTAATATACAATGGTAATATTGACACATAAAGTGATTAAAAGTGTTTAAATAAGCAAAAAATGAATCCATGATCATGACGTCACGCTCACACCTGGGGAAATCACAGATACCCAAGATTTTAATATGTTGTACATGACCTTTAGATTTAATACACAGATTTGCGTATTTCACAGATAAAATTTTAGCAGCAAAACAGCTGTTAACAGATCTCAAAAATCATCAATTTTGATAAGTGCCCTTCATGGATCACCCAAACTAGGCATATTGCATTGCACATTGCACGAAAACCTGATGTGATGGACAAAATCTAAGGTGATTTTTGAAATCAGCACATCAATATTATCCAGAAACAGGTCTTAGAATTAAATCACCAGCAAAACATTGTTTTTTGTTGGGCAGTGTTATAAACACATCACTTCTCAACATAGTCTCCCTGTTTCTCAATACACTTAGTACAGCGATCTACAAGCTTCCTAATGCCATCACAAAAGAATGTTTTTGGCTGTGTGCGTAGCCAATCATGCACCGCCTCCTTCAGGTCATCATCGCCTTGGAATCGCTGACCTCTCAAAGTGTATTTTAGTGGTCCAAACAGGTAAAAATCCGAAGGTACCAGGTCTGGACTGTAGGCTGGATGGTCGAGAACTTCAAATTTAAGTTCTTGAAGGCATTTTCTAGTCTGTGCAGCGGTACGAGGGCGCGCATTGTCGTGTAACAGAATAAACCTTCCGACAATCTTCCTCTCCGTTTTGTGCGAATTGCTTTAAGTATAAGTGATGTAGATGTATTAGGGGTAGCCAGTGGTAATTTTACATACGTTAGTGATATGAGTGGTACCACCAGGTGGATTGATCATTGTCTCACTAGTAATAATCTAAAGGATCAAATTGCTGTAGTTCATATTCTGCATGATTTCCTTCTTTCTGATCACAGACCATTAGAAATATTAATTAACGTTACCAATTTATGCAACACGACTTAGCAAGAACTCAATAGGTAAGAATAATCGCGTCGATTGGTCCAATGTTACGATGCAGCAGAGAATAGAATACAAAGAGAGAACAAGTCACCTCTTTAATAATTTAGAAATTTTGCACCTTGCCTGTAATAATCCTTGTTCAAATGATTCTCACTGTAAACTCATAGATAGGTATTATAGTAAAATAATATTCCTGTTAAGAGAAGCAGGAAGCCACCTGATTAAATCTTACAACTATCATACTAAGATTATTCCTGGATGGAATGATTTTATTGCCCCCCCTGAAGAGGGAATCGAAAGACGCCTATGATTTGTGGTGCTTTCATGGTAGACCCAGATTAGGACCAGTATACCTGAATATGTGTAGAAGTTGGGGGTCAGTATAAGGCGGCCATAAGGCGATGTAAACAGGAAGAAGAGTCTATTCGAGCATCAAAAGCCTGTGAAGCTCGCATAAATAACGATAATAACAAATTTTGGAAATTTGTTAAGAATCAAACGGGTGTCAAAAATGTCCTCCCTCCGACAATCGATGGGGTGTCGGGGGAGGATGAAATTGCAAAGCTGTGGAAAAACCATTACTCTAACATTCTTAACAGTGTGAGTAGGGATAATCTTAAGATAGATTGCAGCGAAACGATTGTGGGAGGGACAAGGGAAAATACTTTGATATCATTTTCTGAAGTAAAGAGGTTAATTAAAGAGTTAAAGACGGGTTCTGCGTCAGGGGTAGATGACTTATCGAATGAGCACTTAAAATATGCAAATGACGTAGTATGTCTGCATATATCATTGCTCCTATCAGCCATGCTTGCTCATAGCTATATCCCTGCAGAGTTCATGAGGGTATATATCTTGCCCCTGGTCAAAAATAAGTACGGAGACATTCTGTCTAGCAATAATTACAGGCCTATTGCTGTCGCTTCCTGCTTCTCGAAACTACTAGAAAAACTTGTTACGCCGATTAAATGATTACCTATGGACATCTTCTAATCAGTTTGGCTTTAAAAGGTCCTACTCGACTGACCTGTGTATCTATGTACTTAAATAAACAATATCTAAATACATTGACAGTAATTCAACTATGTATAGCTGTTTCCTAGATATAAGTAAGGCATATGATAGGGTGAACCACAATATTTTATTTGCAAAACTAGACGACAGGAAGGTTCCTATGTACATATTAAATTTATTGAAATTTTGGTATTCCCACCAACCTTTCACTGTTAGGTGGAGCAATGTACTATCCGAGTGTTTTGGCTCCTCTTGCGGGGTGAGACAAGGCTCCTTGCTCTCCCCTATGCTGTTTAATGTGTATATCGACGGATTAATTGCTTCACTTAATGAGGCAACAGTGGGATGTTGTATAGATAACACAAGGATAAATAACTTAGTTTATGCCGATGATATGGTGTTAATAAGTTCCTCTGTTAAAGGTCTGGATCGGCTACCTCAAGTCTGCGAAGTGTATTCGCAGAAACATGATATTCTTTTTAATGTTACAAAAACTAAGGTTAGGCAATTTCATCCTAAAAGCTGTAATCAGCCAGCTGATATAAGGTTTAAAATGAATGGTGAAGTAATTGAGAAAGTACAAGAGTTTAAGTATTTGGGTCAAACTATTACCAGCTCCTTGAGTGATGACTCGGATATAAGAAAACAATCTCGAAGCCTGTGTGCTAAAGCGAATATGACCATAAGGAACTTTCGATTCTGTACAAGTGAAGCTAAAGACTCTCTTTCGTACTTTCTGCAGTAATATATACGGACAGCAACTGTGGGTGAATTATAAAAAAGGGTCTGGCAGCACTCTAAATTTGCTGTATAACAGGTCTTTTAGACTTACATAAATTGCCCCCGAGATGCTCAGCTTCGCAAATGTTTGCTACCCGCAATGTCCCGAGCTTCCCGGAGGTAACAAGACGTGCTCAACACAGTCTAATGCAAAGAATTAAAAAAAATCAACCAACCCGTTCATCCAAGCTATCCATGAGTCCTGCCATTTATCCTCTAAGCTATGAACCTCTTGTGCAAAAACGTTTGTCTGTAGCTCCACTTAACTTCGACATTACAGTATTATTTCTAATCAGTTGTATATATTTCTATCCTTAGTATATGAACTGTCATTGTATTAATAATATTTGTCATATGGACGACTATAGTCTGCCAATAAACCTTTTCATTTTCATTTTCAATAACGCTGATATATATATATATATATATATATATATATATATATATATACATACAGGGTGTTTGAAAACTTTCTGTACAAATTGTAATGGGGGATAGGCAACACCAAGACAAACCCTTTTCGTCTATAAGTGTATGTCCGCTGACGTCACCATTCGGCGCGAGAGGGCGCCGCTGCAATTGGCTAAAAGGTGAAGTGGGCTAGACTCGCGCTTGCCGCGGGCATTCTTAAATCGGACGTAGTACGCGTAACATGGAGCGCTTCACGACTGCTGAGATGGCTGACATGCATATGGTGTATGGGGCTGCCAATGGAAACGGAAGAGCTGCTGTGAGGTTGTACCGACAGCGCTTCCCAAACAGACGTGTGCCAAACCACCAAACGTTTGCGCATTTGCATCGGCGACTGCGAAAAACTGGAACATTCCATGCAAACATGCATGACACTGGTCGGGAGAGAAACGTGCGCACTCCTGACATGGAAGAAGAAATCCTACGGCGATTTGAGGACAATCCAAGCGCAAGCACGTGAGGTGTTGCACGTATCCTCAGTGTGAACCACGACCTGGTCTGGAGAGTGTTGCACGAGCAGCAGTTACATCCGTTTCATCGTCAGAGAGTCCAGGCATTACAACCTCGGGATTACCCTCTTCGTGTGGAATTCGCACGCTGGTTTCTGCAGCAGACAGCGGTGCAGCCTAATTTTCCGGCTTATGTGCTGTTCTCAGATGAGGCCTGTTTCACACGTGAGGGTGTGTTTAACATGCACAATTCTCACGTGTGGGCGCACGCAAATCCACATGCTACACGGGTGCATGCTCATCAAGAACGGTTCGCCGTCAATGTTTGGGCGGGTATCGTCCATGGCAAGTTGCTGCTCGTGCAACACTCTCCAGACCAGGTCGTGGTTCACACCGAGGATACGTGCAACACCTCGCGTGCTTGCGCTTGGATTGTCCTCAAATCGCCGTAGGATTTCTTCTTCCATGTCATGAGTGCGCACGTTTCTCTCCCGACCAGTGTCATGCATGTTTGCATGGAATGTTCCAGTTTCTCGCAGTCGCCGATGCAAATGCGCAAACGTTTGATGGTTTGGCACACGTCTGTTTGGGAAGCGCTGTCGGTACAACCTCACAGCAGCTCTTCCGTTTCCATTGGCAGCCCCATACACCATATGCATGTCAGCCATCTCAGCAGTCGTGAAGCGCTCCATGTTACGCGTACTACGTCCGATTTAAGAATGCCCGCGGCAAGCGCGAGTCTAGCCCACTTCACCTTTTAGCCAATTGCAGCGGCGCCCTCTCGCGCCGAATGGTGACGTCAGCGGACATACACTTATAGACGAAAAGGGTTTGTCTTGGTGTTGCCTATCCCCCATTACAATTTGTACAGAAAGTTTTCAAACACCCTATATATATATATATATATATATATACTGTATGTGTGAGAGAGAGAGAGAGAGAGAGAGAGAGAGAGAGAGAGAGAGAGGCATAAATAGGACAGAAAGCGAAATGGTTACTAACGTTTTTAATTTATTTTAAAGAATATCCTATAACTAGCATTCCACACAATAACCCAAATTTGCATTGCCAAAATGAAAATGTTCATTGAAAGTTAGTCTTTTGTTGTAATTTTTAAACATAATTAACACTGCACACTTTGAACAAAAACATTTTTACATTTTTAAAAACATTTCGCTCAATAAATACAAAAATTGTTTCGAATTCAATCCCTATTGTATCCTTCAGAAATTTTGCCTCCTACACTTTTTGAAGCGGGGCCCTAGGCAGTCGCCCATGACTCCAGATTCCTGGGATCTTGGGAGCATTGCTCCAGTAAATTTGACCATGAGAAAAAGTAAATTTGGGTTTGGGTTTTGTTCATCCGCTAGACGTTATGCAATTTTTTTGCGTATACGTTCTTGTACAAACCAATTTTTTAAATTACAAATTTAGTTATTTTAAGTTTAGTTGGTAATTCCATATTTAACAATTATTTTATTTTTGTTAAGCTTCAATGTTTTGATAATTAAAATTTTATTAAAACATATTTTTTTTTAATATAAAATTATCAGGATTGGACTATGTTCCATTGATCTCGGCCAGGTTTGATAAATTGGCCAGATAATTACTTGTGCGGTTTTAAGTAATCCACCATGACTCTAGAATTGAAAAGTTTAGTTAAGTTTAAACTTACTTTTACTTACTTTAACTTACCTACTTTTACTTACTCTTACTAAGTTTAAAGCACTTACTTTTACTTACTTTCATTGTACTATATTTACTTACTTTTACTCACTTTTACCATACTATATTTACTAACTTTTACTTATTTTGTATTTTTTCAGGTAGTCAATAATCAATAATGGATCCTAATATTGATGAAGTTGGAGAGAAAAGTGAGGGTGTTAAAAGGGATTACTTTTGTGGTCAATGCAAGAACAAATATTCAAAGAAGCAAAACTGGGAGGAACATTTTAATTCCAAAAAAAATATTCGTTACAATACAAGAGGTCCCAGAGTTTGGGCCCACAGCTTAGATATTGCAGTAAAGAAATACCAGGATGAAGTGCAGCAAAGAGATACGGCAAAGCAGTCATTTAGTTTGTTCACAAAATGTGCTAGTGCTAGACCTCAGAAAAATGAACCAACTTCATCAACTGCTAATCTAGAAAATGAAACTTTTTCACTAGATGTTTCACAGACTGAAGAAAGTGCTTCTCCTCCACCTAAGAAACAAAAGGTAAGTGAGGAATCTGCGCATCAGACTAACAAAACTGCTTTAGAGGAATTTGAAAATTCCCAAATCCAGAAGACATTGAATGCAATTTTGCGCCTAACAAAAGAAACTCACCAAGCTGTTGTGGTTAATAAAGAGAAGAGTCAAAATATGCCTTCAAGTTCAAGTGTTGCATCCAAATCTAATAAAGCAAAAAGCAACAAATTTGACATTTCCATAGCCCATTTAAGCAAGTGTAAATCAATACAAGAAATCCTGAACAATGATTTGATCAAATCTACATTCAAATTGGTGGAAAAGAAGGATCTAGGGGATGCTGATGATTCATTTTCAGTACCAAGTGATATAATGGAAAACATTGCAAAGTGACACTAATATGCCTGATGTAGATATAGCTGTTGAGGATGAAGATGATGATAATCAAGAAGATATTGATGATGCTTCTGATGATAAAATGTTTACATTATATTGCATAGCTTGCACAGACCCCAAAGCATGTGCTTCAGACAAACATTCTAACATAAAAGGTTACTTCAATGTTAAAGATTTAACCTATGTATGCAAACAAGGAGAAAATCAAGAGAGATGGTTTAGAAATCTGAAAACCCACCTGAAGAGACATTTAATTAAACTTCAGCATCATCAAAGAGCTGCTGTTTATGAAGTGATGAAAACATCTTCTCGGAACACTACTAAACGCATAAAAGACTTATGTGGCAACATCTTATACTACATAATGAAAACAAACACTGCATGGGCTCTATATCCAGTACTTCTAGCTGTATTACATAGGTCAGGTTGTGAGGTTGGAAATTTGAATCATAGTACACATGCGTGCGAGACAATTTGTGAGCTATTAGATATAATCAACTTAAAGAACAAACTGTAAAGTGGTTCTTAGAACAAACTTCAGTAACAATAACAGCTGACATTGGAACAATTTTGGGATTAAGCATGCTAGTTGTATTAGTTATGAGTGAAGAAGATAAGACTGTAAAACTTGCTGGGATAAATTTAGTACGCAGCAAATCGGGAGTTTATTTGGCCAATGAAATTTTTGATGTGTTGAAGTCTCCTAATCACTTGAAACTATCTGAAGAAGCAATTAAATCCAAGGTATCTGGAATGGTTGGAGATGGGGCTTTTTGTAAGGACAACGAGCCATTTAAAAACGAAATGAAAAAGTTGTTTGGAGAAAATTTCAAATTTCGATGGGACTTAATGCATCTTGTGAACAGAGCCCACGTTGATGCATTGAAGAAAATTTGTAAACTAAGTGAGCTTTTAGACTTTATTCAGAATCACTCTTCAAATCTGAGATCAGGCCTTGACTATACCAATATGGTTCTTGACAATATCATTGGTTTTAAGAGACCAAAACTCAAATCTGATACTCGCATGGTTAATTACGAATTTGATCAATTTGACAGATTTGTGGAAAATTGTGTGTTTTTTGATCATCCACAAGAGAAAGAAATTAGTGCCAAGTTCTATGTATTGATTTCCTATGTAACAAAGATTATGTTGCAAGTAGCTCAAAAAACCAAAGTTAGTGCAGAATTTGTAGAAAATATATTTTATAAAGAAGGAGGGAAAACTGTTATGTTAAGAGTGATGGAAACAATTTCCAAATTAGCTAAGAGGAAATGCAAATGATGTAGTTTTTGAATTTAAGCACGATACCACAGGGCAGCAAAAGGAACTAACAGCTGAGGATTACATCCTAAATGAAGTTTACAAATACATCAAGAAACGTTCTGATTACTACCAGGTTGCTGAAGTTGCTAGACCGTCCAGAACCAGATCTGAAAGTAGTTTTACAAAAGACTCAGTGATAAATTGGCTGACAGAATATATAGAACAGCTGTGGAAAGGAATCACAGAGAGATTAAAGCATTTTGATAAAGATGGATCAACTGCCTGGAGTGAAGCACCAGCTGAAGGGACATTCTCCATTCTTGGTTACATTGTTGAATACAAAGGATCCATTAAGCCATCTCATTTGACTAAGCTGTGCAGAATTGTGAAGGAGGGTCCAGCTCCAGGCACTAGATCTGCTGTAATGATCACACAGAAAGCCATTGATCAGTGGCCAAGCATACATGGCGGTAAATTCACAACAAATGCCTGCATGCAAGGTCTAACATCGTCCACTGTTGCTGCTGCAATGAATAAATAAACTTAAGGTGAGTTATAAACTGTACATTATTGTATTATTATGTTTAGCTAAAACAATTTGTAATTGGTATGTCGTCAATTCAAGAGTTTACTATCATTAACCTATCTAGTGGTGTAAGGGGAAAAAAAGTAAATTCAGAGCTGTGCTCCAGTAAATTTTTTCAAATCTCATGCAGTCGCCTATTTCGCCTACTGGAGGAAACGGCCCTGGTCATGTGGTTCAGAGGAATAGAAATTGGTCTGAAATGGCTTCTAATTTTGGCCTCATGTTTTCCAAATGAAATGTAAATAATGTTCAGATAAAAGGAAATCCGGACAGTATAATTTTCCATTGCTTCCCACAAGATAAATCTTTGGTCTGTAGTAAGCAGTTGTAGTAAGTTGTATATTTCATGTTGTATGACACCTCATGAATGACATGATAAGACTCTGTAGTAGGCTTTAGTATGAAATGGGCGAATCACTGAAATCTAATGATATATATATATATATTATATATATATATATATATATATATATATATATATATATATATATATATAAACTGCGAACACGCAGTATAATTAACGTAAAGAACGACGCTTGTATAGGAGAATATTCCGCGCAAGATGAGAGAGAGAGAACGAAACAAATGAAAAAATGAGGTAACCACCCGGGAATCGAACCCGGGATCTTCCGATTGCCGGTCAGATATGATAACCATTACACCACGGGCCTCACTCAATCAAATGCCCTAATTCCTCTACATACGCGCAGAAACCAATGCCCCAAGGGGGCACCTCCCGCATGCCGTACATTATATACATTTAAACTGCAAACACGCAGTATAATTAACGTAAAGAACGACGCTTGTATAGGAGAATATTCCGCGCAAGATGAGAGAGAGAGAACGAAACAAATGAAAAAATGAGGTAACCACCCGGGAATCGAACCCGGGATCTATATATATATATATATATATATATATATATATATAAGAAGGGAGGACGTAAATTCCATAGAATACGATACCCCAAATGGACAGGAAATTCAAAGAAACTAAAACAAAAGATTTAGGAGTTGTAATGACTGATGACGCGAAATTTGAAACACAAAATAAGATAGCAGTAAACAGAGTAAAAACAATAACTGGACAGATATTGAGAATCTTTAAAAGAAGGGTGGGAATATAATGAGTCCTCTTTTGAAAACAATGATCATACCCAAGTTAGAATATTATGGAAAACTGATACGTGTGGGGAGTTGGGAGGTAACGAAAATGGTCCACTGAGTAGGTAGGTAGTTAATCTAACAATTATTAAACTTCTTTTATGTCAATAACTGGGTGGCTGAAACCAATTGGTTGCTCACCAGAGTTATTCTCCACACTAGTATTTATATACTGTGATAGAGCGTGCTCGGTAGTAGACATACACTACCGATCAACCAACAAACAAAAAGGACGCTGGTGGAAAAAGCTGGGGAACAGCATGGCGAACGAAGGGGCTTGAAAACAGTAAAAGATCCCCCACCAGCAAGTACGCTCTCAAAAATTAAGCAACTAGAAGAAAGACTCCAAGAAGAAATCAGCAGTGGTGTAGTGCTGTGGGAACGCGTGGGAACGGCGTTCCCTTACTTTTTTTGGTAGACGGAACGGCGTTCCCTCACTATTTCAAATAAATCCGAACTTACAAATCTCTAACGTTATGAAATTTTAATTCCCACCCCTAGAAGAAATATGAGAAAGAATCATTAACTGTTTCATTTCCTTTAGCTTCGACTGAGGCAATGCTAGCCTATAAAGATCTGACGAAACAGTCACCACGGCGTACCAGTTGTTAACTTTTTTTTAGTTAATCATTCCAGTTGTTAGCTATTTTTATTGATCGTACTGGATGTCGTATATCTAATGACACTGGAAATACTGCATCTTCAACCTTGGAATATATCCTAATATCCAGTGCATATGACCTCAAAATATCCCTGAAATTGGTCAGATTTCAAAAGATTTCCCGGGGGGCTTACAGTGCCCCCGGACTCCCAGCTGTATGGGCTCGCCGCGCTCGCCATTGTCCCCCCGCATCTGAGTAACACTTTCAAAATGCGTTCCCTCACTTCTTTATTTAGCACTACACCACTGGAAATCAGGACTTATCTAATAACACTCAGTAAGTGAACATTTGTATTTCTAAACCCCACTTTAGTGATAACATATAAACTAGGTCCAGTTAAATTAGGCCTACATTGTGGTCTAAGGCCTAGCATCAGCTCATAGCTTAACAAAGGTTAAGGTAACTAACATAATTTGGTGAGGAATCCTAATGTGGACCTCAATTTACTCTGCCCGCTCTGGACCATTTCCGGAGTCTCTAGGCTGACCCCGACAAGGCTAGGCTTAACCTACTCTACAGTTAGACTGGAGATATTAGGGGTGGGTTAATTGGGGACCAATTCATACAGAGCATTTTTTACAATATTGCTAGGTCTTAACTTCCAATATGAAAAAGAAGACATTAGTCAACTGGAAGGGATTCAGAGAAACTTCACAGACAAGATCAATGAATGCAAAAAACTAAATTACTGTGAAAGGTTTCGTGAATAAATTTTTTTTTTTAATTTTTATTAAGATCGAATTTTAGTAAATTTTTTTGACGATTTTTGCTTAGTTTTCACAATATATTTTACAAAACCATAAACTATAGCATTTTGTGGCGAAAAATGAGTAATCCTAGTAAAATATTTTGAAAGAAATACAAAACATATAAGCCTTAATTTTTGGTCCCCATTGTCATTTGTAAGTGTAAAAATAGGCTAAATGGTGGGATTTTGAGGCTAAACTCAACAGGTACAAACATTATACAAGAGGTCCACAGAAGATTAAGAGATAGTTGTCTGGAGCACTGACTAAATAGGCCAGTGAATCACTGCATACAGTTGCCTACGCCACTGCTTCCAGATTTGAGATTTATAAAATATATCGGACCAGTCCACTAACCATGGCTTCTATTATCTTATTGACTGACTCACCAAGCTTAGTGATAAATCTAAATACAAAATTGCGAATGAGACTGGCACAGTTAGGCACCTTATTGACTACAAACAGCATACTGACACTAGAAGAAGCACTATTTACTAATCTTGGAGTCCTTAATAAATTCCTAAATATATTATTATATGCAACATATAATTTCCTCAAATTATACATCGTGTAGTTCCACCACAAATGAGCTGTATACATTGGAGTACAAAAAGTTTTGAACAAAATCAACTTACATCTAATGTACGAGGGCCACTCAATATATTTTGCCCGACCTTTTCTTTTTTCTTTCCAAGTTTTCTTATAAGTTCCAGAAATTTTGTACACAAGTAGTTACATACCTTTCTCACAAGTTTTTATTTTTCTAGTCCACTGGCGGTTCGTGACTTTCAGTTATGGGGTTGCTGCCTCAGAAATTGCGAACAATTGTGTCGATTATATATAAGCTTAATTGAAAAAAGCATAGACATTTATTAGATATCAAAGATATTAGTGCACTATGCTAACTGACAGAATCGCCACTCACTTATCGGACGACCTATATATATGAGAGAGAGAAAGTCGAATAGATAAATAGATAACTACTCACTACTCAGTCATAAAAATAAGTAAAATAGTATCATAAAATCAATTATAGGGTACTTACGCTTAACGGGTAATTTCGAATTTGCCAAAAATTTTATATATAAACAAATTCCATTCTTCTGTTTTTATTCTGAGCGAAAAAATATTCTAAGAAATGAAAGCTATATATTGTAAATAATCCAATTATTATATAATTACCTTCAATCTCACGACAAAAAATAAATGATAACGAATCAATGATAAATGCAATTCGGAAATTAAATTAAATTTCGAATTAGCAAACGATACAGCAACACAACTACCACGTCAAACAAACAAATCGGCACTGCTCTGTCCACAGTGCTTTGGATCCTCTTAAACCCGCGATTCTGACTCGCTCTTCGTACGTCCACCACCGAGGTTTCAAGCGTTTCGAACAAAATCTGGAACTGTTAAGTACGCAGTTCCATGGGAAGGCTGAAGCTACTTTCGTGATTCATTCGTTCGGCATTGAAATAGTTTAAGGAAAACAGGATATAATCTGATTTAAAAACTCAAAGTTCATTGAAAAAAAACAATCAGAGAGGCTATTTTAAATATTTAAATATAAAGATCATGGGGGTGCTGCAGTTCCACAGTGCCTACCTGCGAGCCGCTCCTGTTTTCTACATAGTTTCCATCCTTTTCTTCGGCTTTCCTCTACCTCGAAACAAGGGCCTTTATTCCTTGCTGGTAAAAGTCCGTTGGGTTCCGCTGGAGCAACCTCTTAACCTCCTCAACAACTTCATCGTCACTTTGAAACTTTCTTCCACGAATAGCATTCTTCATTGGCCCAAACAAATGGAAGTCTGGAGGTGCCAGATCCGTGCTGTATGAAAGGTTGGGTAATACAGTGAAGCGCATTTTTGTGATGGCCTCTCTTGTTTGCAAACTGTTGTGTGTCTTGCGTTATCGTGCAAAAGAAGGACGTCTTCCAGTTTTCTCTCCGGTCAAACTCGCTTTATACGTCTCTGGAATCTCTGTAGGGTAGCAATATATGCCTCTGAGTTAATTGTTTGTCTTTTCTTCATAATGTCCACCAGAATCACCCCTTTCATGTCCCAGAAGATGATGGCCATAACCTTTCTTGCAGAGGGAGCCATTTTGAACTTTTTCTTGCGTGGGGAGTCTGCGTGATGTCACTCCATGGATTGGCATTTTGTTTCAGGTTGAAAGTGGTGTACCCAAGTCTCATCCCCAGTCACAATTCGTGAAAGGAAGTCATCCCCTTATGTCTCGTATCGAACCAACGATTCAGAAGCAATTTCTCTTCTTTGGGCTTTGCGATCTTGAGTCAGTTGGCGAGGAACAAACGTGAATACCCTTTTTGAATATCCTAGTTGCTGAATTATCGTATTCCGCTTCCTTCACTAATTCCTAGCTCCAGTGATAGCGCCTTGTATGTGACGCGCCGATTTGATCGAATGATGCTGTTAACACGTTGCACAGTGTGAGATGTCACAGCCGATGCTGGGCGACCGCTGCGTGGCTCATCATCGAGGCTGGCTCTCCCTCTCTCCGATGATCTCACGTTTAGACCAGCGTCCAACTGTGCTTCGATTAACAGCAGCATCTCCGTAAACGTTTTGTAGAAGACGTTTGTGATTATTTCCAACTGTTTCTTTCTCTGCGGTTAAGAACTCGATAACTGCTCTCTGTTTACGACGCACATCACGGTCAGACGCCATTTTCGAAACTGCGTTAACCATCGGTTTTATACAAGGGCGTTTAAAAGCGTTTTATACAAGGAGGGGAGGTTCAAAGTGGAAAAATCTGGTTATGTGAAGCGCAGAAAGTTAAAACTTACGGCCCAAAAGACATTTCAGCACCATGGCCTATTATTTAGCTAAGAAAAAAAGGGTGGGGCAAGATATATTGAGTGCCCCTAGTACACATGTGAAATTGTCTAACCAAAGTATCTCCCTGAGCATATAATTGTCTACATTGCCTTAGAATATCACAGTCATCTGAAAGACTATCCGTTAGTATGTGGCCAAGATACTGTCTGGGTTACTTCTGACCAGGGATGGGGTCAAATACAATTGCCCAAATACAAATATAGATACAAATACACTATTTTTTTTCCAGCCAAATTCAAATACAGATACAAATATTCGAATTTATAAATCCCCAAATACAAATATAAAGCTTCAAATACAAATAAAATGCAAATACAATTTTTACTGTATTTGCAAATTTCGTACCAATTTCATCCTAAATATAAACGGATAATATTTACTTGACTTCGGCTACCCCTCAAGTAAGACAATACTGGTATAGTACTTATTGTATAAAACTTAACATTGCAATACTTTGGCTCTTATCAAAGTAGACTTCATTTTCACACCAAGGCAAGAAAAGTAACAAATTCCTCTTGTTTATTATTTTTATTAGAGAAAATTATTTCACACTTCTTGATATTTCTGCACTTTTGCATAATTAAAGAAAATAAATTCATATTTCTCAATGTTTGATTTTTACTGTTCATATCAATTTGTAGTTATATGCACAGTTATATTACATTAGTGTATTTGACTGTATTTGAAGCAAATACGGCAAATAAAAGGCTCAAATACAAATATGCAGCTTTTTAAATTCTCAAATACAAATACAAATGCAAATATCCATTTTTGTGTATTTGTAAATACAAATACAAATACGTATTTGACCCCATCCCTGCTTCTGACCACCCTACCATTCAATTGAAATTTAGGAAATTTTATATACTTGTAGGCCTTGATCCTCATAATCATAACATGACTTTTAGCAGAATTATATTTTATGTCATTATCCTTCCCATACCTTTCACACACCTTCAAAAGTGTGCTGAGCCCTTTTACAGATGGAGAAATAAGAACTAGATCAGCTGCATACATCAGATGATCAACAATCATTGTACCAATATAGCAACCTATTTAACAAGTGTTCAGCACAACAGATAGATTATTCATATAAACATTGAATAAGTAGGGGGATAGTACCCCTCCCTGCCTGACACCATTGGTCACAGAGAATGGCTCTGAATTAATCCCACCCTATCTTACAATCATTGTCTTGTGATTATACCAGAATATTAATATACGGACCAAGTAACCAGGTACATTACGATTTACAAGTTTCATGAATAATTTGTCATGATTAACACGATCAAATGCTTAAGAGGCATCCAGGAAACACAAAAATACATTAACATCTAGAGTTTGGTATTTACAGACCATTTCCTTCAAGGCATGCACACGCACATATCAGTACTGTGTTTCTTTTTTAAACCAAATTGGTTATCACTAGTATACAGCATACAGGTAACATTCAATTCTATTAATGAGTATATATTCAAACACCTTAGACATAATACTGGCCAAGGCTATTGGCCTATAGTTATCTTTACTGTTGATTTTACCCTTTTTATCTTTTAGTACTGGCACCAAAACAACGGATAACATTGCATCCGGAAAAACACCATGTTTGAGTAAACCTGTAAAGCACAAAGCTAACAGAGGCACTAATCTGTCACTACTAAATTTCAGATGCTCAGCAGAAATGTCATCAATACCACATGATTTATTACAACCTAAACATTTTATAGTCTCAAATACACTAACTCTTATATTTGGACTATAGGTAGCATCACAATTAACATTATTGTTTTTATGTACAGAGTTGAATAACTCACTGTAGTGTTCCCAGTGGTGGGCACCGTTAACCAAAAAGTTAACTTCGTTAACCGCTAATCCGTTAACCAAAAAGTTAACTTCGTTAACCGTTAAACATGTAACGGAAGTTACCGATAAACCGTTAACGTTAACTTTTATTATAAAAAAAATGAAAAACACAATATATATATAATTTAATTTTCCCTCTTCTTCTCGTTCTCCATTTTGTCCACGAGATGCATGTTGCCCTTCATGAAAATTAGCATATCAAAGTTTTCATCAGACAGGGATGATCTCTTGGCCCTCAGGATGTCCTTGCCCATAGAGAACAAACGCTCCACTGCAGGGGATGGCTGTGTTGAACTTGATGAACAAGTCCAACACTTGCTCACCCAAGAAGGCAGCATCTGTCAGCAAGTCCTTGGAATTGGTCTCCAGCCAGGTCTTGACCAAATTCTGGGCCTTGCCCTTGAGTGACCTGTGGCTTCTGCTGCTCTCTTTTGTCTGGATGACAGCACTGAAGAAGAACAAGATAAAAAATAAAATAACCCTTACCTTTGTTATTTGGAACAGATATGGCACAGAATATTCGGGAAGTAATTGCACTGAAATTTCTTCGGTCTTCACAGCAGAGATACTAAAGAATAAACAGCCTCTGGCGCCACACGCTCACATTTACTTCTCAACGCCATCTATTATCTCATAAAGAAACTAATTCACATTGGGACTTGAAAGTACCGGCAGGATCAACCGGGTAGAAAAATAATTATGGAGATTTTAAAGATGTGGTACCTAGAAGTACCGCCAGGACATAAAGGGTTAAGGTGAAAACGCTCCCATTGTAAGACATCAATTGACTTAATTTATGTCATCAAAGTGAGATGAGAATTGAAATCTTACCTGATCAGTTTTATGGTTCTTGAAATGTATCAAGGAGGCTACTAATAAGGTACTCACAGACATATTATAAATATACATGACTTACTTGACAACGATTATTTTTAAATATTCACTAGCACAAACATGTTGCGCAAGAGACAGACTGCAAATGAAACGAATGTAGTTATTTGTTGTAATTGTTACATATATATTATTGAAAGTGCCTTAAAATGCTCGTGGTATTTCTTGAAAGAAGTTGAAACATTCAACTCAAATGGCAAATCTTTCCGCCTGATTTTACAGTCGACCATGTTTTGCTCAAACCAATGCCATAAATAACTACCATATTTCGTAAGACACAAATTGTGGCGACGGAAACAACTATATCGCCTGCTTTTGCACTGCGGAAATAGAAATTCGTTCATCACTATTAACAGTGGCGGATTAATTGCGCACCTGCTCAGCACTGAAAATAATAGAAACTTTTAAACGTTTATTTATGAATTTTTTGGGTTAACGGACTTGAGTTAACGGAAGTTAAATGTAACGGAAGTTAATTAGTCCGATAATGATTTTCAAAGTTAACTTAAAAGTTAAATCGTTAACGAAAAAGTTAACTTCGTTAATTAACGATTAACGGATTAACGGTTTGTGCCCAGCTTTGAGTGTTCCTTCCATAAGTTGACTATATTCTCAGTTCCAGTTACATTTTCAATATTAGCAGGGAGAGACATTGCACTAGTATTCAATGTTTTTAATTCTTCCCAAAAGTTTCTTGGATTCTACTGGCAAGCTTTCTAGCCAGAGCATCCCTGCTTAACTCATCCTCATGATTTTTTATATACCTTGCATATTTGAACCTGGCATCAGCCCTCTGTTTTTGCTGTAATACAGGGCCTTGCCTTGGCTTTCCTTGTTCACACCACATTAAAAAAGCATCTCTGGATGCATTAGCCCTCCATATATGTACATTAGATATTAAGTTGAAGAAATCAATATTATACTTGGCAGATAAGAAGTTGAAGTTATTAAGAACTGAACAATCACAAGAAATGTGTTTTTAATACTAGATTACACACGAGAAATTAATAAACAATAGTAATCAACATTAATCCTAGATTTTTGTTCGTATGCCATTATTCACCGAGATTTCAGCTTGGTTTTAAACGACTTTACATTCACAATATTTTTTATATCAGCATTTAAGTCATTCCATAGTTTCAATTCAATGGAAATGGGTAGTTTTTGAGATGAAGACAATCTAAATTAAGGTATAACCGTATAACATACTTTGATCTATTTCTGGTCTGATATGAGTGGATTTCTTGATGAGTTACAAAATATCTATTACCCATTGTAAATTAATGATTTTGTTCTTACACTTGTAAATAAAAATAAAATGTGCCAGTTTGATTACATCATTGAACTTTAATAGGTTTAACTCTTTAAATAATGCACTAGAGTGATCAAGGAAATCAGCATCAGATAATAACCTTATTGCTCGTTTTTGGATGACAAAGATACCATTTAATGCGTAGTTAGCGGAGTTTCCCCAAACAAGGGTGCAGTACGTTATATAAGGAAGAACAAGTGCAGGATAAAGAGTCAATAAAACTTGTTTAGGGACTACATTTCTTAGTTTAAACATTATAGCAACGCTCCTTGAAATCTTTTTCGCGATATAATTTACATGATCACTCCATTACAAATTCTTATCTTGCATTACACCAAGAAATTTTGTTACAGTACACTCCTTTATAGCGATTTCATTAACATTAAGTTCATCAAGATATACATTTCTTTTATTAGTAAAAAATATGAAATTTGTTTTACTGGTATTTAGGAAGAGTTTATTGGTCGTCAACCATTTGATTACACTGATGAACTCTGAATTAAATATATTCTTAACTGAATTAACATCTTTGCAAGAAAAAGACACAGTTGTATCATCTGCAAGCATTATGAAGTTCAGTATATCAGATGAACGTGGAAGGTCATTTATATATAATAAAAATAACAGTGGACCCAGAACTGAGCCCTGTGGCACACCATGTTTGACAAGCGCTTTAGTTGAGCAAACCTTTTTTACTGATACAAAATGATATCTATTGGACAAATAACTTTTAAACCAATAACTGATTGTTCCTCTAAAGCCGTAACAATATAATTTATTAAGTAGAATATTATGGTCTATTAGATTAAACGTGAACACACTGGCCTGTAATTTGTTGCTAGTGTAGGATCATCCCTTTTAAAAAGGGGTGTTATACAACCAGTTTTTAGCATTGATGGGATTATTCTTTGGAAATATTTTGATTGATATAATTTTAGCCAAAGTTACAGATATCTTATCTTTAACAAGTTTCAATATTGGTACAGGAATGTTATGAATGTTATTTTTTGTATTTTGTAATTTACCAATAATCCAGATCTCAGTAGAGGTAGCAGGAACGAAAGAAAATGAATTTAGTGGGCTGGGTGGCATATACTCCAGAAATGAGTGATTATTATTTAGTAATTGTTATTCGCTATTGAAGTAAAATGTATACTTAAAGAGCCTGCAATAGAAGTATAATCATCATAGAAGTATCACCACTCAGTGGTGTAGTTGTTAACGTCGCTGACTACGAATCCATCGGCCCAGGATCGAGACCTGGTGACGGCAGGCGGCGCGCAGCAAAACCCATCTGTTCACCCTTCCACACAATAAAAAAAAATTGTTTGGTAGATAAATGGGTACCCTGGGTAGCCTAGTGGTTAACATGTTGGGCTGCTAGTGGGGCATAGTTTGGATTCCACGTTAAGCTGAAGGTCTAAGGTGGAGTGACAAGTTTGACTTTCGCCAGAATGAACAATTCGGACGGAAGCATAACCAAGGTTATGTAATATCTTCAAATGTTCATTCATATATATATCTATATGGTCAGCCTTGTCGCACACACACACACACACAGACCGTGCATGGAACAAGGTACTCTTATGAGAAAATTAAATCCACTATAGTCCGAATAAGTAATAGTAAATGACAAACACTAGTTTTTTTTCTTTTTCATGATGTTAGTCCGACGTGGGCAACGGATCACTCGCAAAGAGGGCCCCAAAAATATAACTTCCCTTACCAGTTATCTGCAAAGCAGATAGGATCCAGCTTTGGGACAGGATCTAGGGGTTACAGCTACACCTAGCCTACTATGTTCAGAACCTCAATATAAGCAAAAGACTCGTTGCATTCACGTCGGATTGAATATATATATATATATATATATATATATATATATATAAGCACACCGGACAAAAAATTAGTCACCCCTCTCAGAATGTACCTAATAACGTGTGACGGCGCCTCTGGCCTTGATAACCGCACGAATCCGGCGAGGCAGAGACTCTACGAGGTTGTGCATGTACTGAACATCGATTTGCTGCCACTCGTTCATCAGCCGGTCCCGAAGTTCCGCCAGAGTCCGTGGGTGTCTATTCCTGCGCTTCACTTTCTGTTTCCAGCCTGAACAACACCTTCGACGCATTCAGGATTAAAGGCTTCATTGGACCTGCGATGTACTCGTCGCCTCCCATCATTGGAGAACAAACAAAAACGGGACTCATCGGACCAAATTACACGTTTCCAATCTGCCGCAGTCCGGTTTTTGTGCCTCTGAGCCCATTTATAACGTGCCAATTTGTGACTTGCTGTTAACAGCGGCCTCTTCCGTGGTACCCTGCTCCAGATGTCCATCGCATGCAGTTCTCGTCGCAATGTCCGTTCGGAAATTGGTCGCTGGAGAACCTCATTGGTTTCTTGGAGCAATTGTTCTCTGGTTTGAAAACGATTTGCAGTTACTAGACGAGAAACATGGCGGCGGCCCCTATTGTCGAGAATTGTTTTCCGGCCACAGTTACGCCGTCGATTGCGAACTACACCACTCTTTGTAAACTCGCTGGACAGTACGCGTTGACACACCAACAAATTGGGCTACTTCAGACATTTTGTGTCCGTGGGCTCTGCCAAACACGATGGCTCCTTTTTGCCACTGAGTAACGTCTGCCTCACGACCCATTTTGCAGACTATATCCAACACACACTTTGTTCTTCACCACCTCACGAAACAGATCTGATCCTGTGTGCTACGTCACCGCTACTTGTCACTTACCAATGCTACATCAGCGCCCTCTGTGTGACCTTGAACTTCCTACTATCGGTGCTATTAGGGGTGACTAATTTTTTGTCCGGTGTGCTTATATATATATATATATATATATATATATATATATATATATATATATATATATATACTGTATATATATATAGCGACAAGACTGACCTTCATCAAAATGTCAAAATGAATAATTCTGCCGGAAGCGATCACTGGTATACAGGGTTTCCAGAAATGTTCTCCATAATTTTAACAAACTATCCACCCAAGAAATGTGGCGTTTAGTAAAGGTCAAAAACGTTTTATTGACTTTTATAAACGTTTATGATGTTTAGTAAACGTCCCATTTCTTGCTGGGATAGTTCATGATGTAAAATGAGAGAAAAATAATACAGTACACTTAAAACTTAAGTACAATACCTTAAGTGTCATGCAAATTTACAAGTAAACGTCTACACATGTCCTGTTGGTGGTTCTGCAAACATTTAATCGATACTCGATTCCAACCCCAAATCTCAGTCCATTTTTTAAGGAATTTTTACTGCTGGGACAAAAGTCAAAAGGGCATCTAATCATGTAATAAAAGGGCACAGCAGAAGAATAGCGTAGAATAATCTCATTCGTGCCTTATATGACAGTAAAGGAAAGAGACTCAAACAAGAAATTAAGGGATTATCTATATATGAGAGAGAGAGAGAGAGAGAGAGAGAGAGAGAGAGAGGAGAGAGAGAGAGAGAGAGAGAGAGAGAGAGAGAGAGAGAGAGAGAGAGAGAGAGAGAGGAAGCCTCAAAGACCTTTCGGTCCACTCTGGGAGGTTCCTGTTATTAAAAGTTTATTTTTCTTTCAACTATCCTAGCAATAGTAGAAAACTGGATAGAAAAGTAGAAGGCTCTCTCCCCACCCTCCCTGCCAGAGGCAGGTACGGAAAAAGGTTGAAGAAAATACCTTGACCCTGGAAAAGTAGCCAAGGAAATTTTACAGGAAAGTGGAGAATATATAAATAGCTCTATATTTAGCTTGCTCACAGAGACACCGTGCAAGCGAACTCCTGCAGAGTTTTCTTATGTTTTAATCTTAAACTATGAGAGTATTCAGTACTTTGTCTAGCCTATTTTTAAACACATTTACACTTTGACTGGAAACAACCTCTGAGGGAAGTTGGTTCCAGATATTAACTATTTTATAGGAAAAGAAATTTCCGCAGACAGAGGTCCTAAATGTCTTTAGTTCCAGTTTAAGCCCATTATTTCTTGTCGGATTGGCATTAAGTGAGAATAAGTTTCTGTAATCCACCCTGTCTATTCCTTTGAGCATCTTGAAGACTTGAATAAGCTGACCCCGCAACCTCCTCCGTCTCTAAGCTAAACAGATTTAGGCGCTCCAATCTCCATTGGTAGCTTTGCATTCTCATTGAAGGGATCAATTTTGTAGCCATTGCTTGTACTCTTTCTAACCTTTCTATGTCCTTCCTGAGGGATGGAGACCAAAACTGCGCACAGTATTCCAGTTGAGGTCTGACTAGAGAATTATAAAGAGACATTACAGTCTCCTTGTTCCGAAACTGGAACTGTCTTTTAATATAACCTAATAATTTTAAGGCCCTCTTTTCGAGAGAGAGAGAGAGAGAGAGAGAGTTACAAGGAGTTACAAGGAAAAGAAGTACCTCAAAAGGCCTTGCGGCCCATACCGAGGAGGTACCAATGGCAACGGGTGCCAGGGAAAATTTTGTCTTTCAACTATGCTAGCAGTAGTAGAAAACTGGATAGAAAAGTAGAAGGCTCTCTCCCCACCCTCCGCTCCCTCCCTGCCAGAGGCAGGTACGGAAAAAGGTTGAAGAAAATACCTTGACCCTGGAAAAGTAGCCAAGGAAATTTTACAGGAAAGTGGAGAATATATAAATAGCTCTATATTTAGCTTGCTCACAGAGACCGAGCAAGCGAACTTCTGCAGAGTTTTCTGAGGTTTTAATCTTAAACTATGAGTGTGTTTAGTACTTTGTCTAGCCTATTTTTAAACAGATTTACACTTTGACTGGAAACAACCTCTGAGGGAAGTTGGTTCCAGATATTAACTATTTTATAGGAAAAGAAATTTCCGCAGACTGAGGTCCTAAATGTCTTTACACACTCAAATAGTGTGCAAGATTTCGTCTAACCTTTTCTTGAACTGATCCACAGAGGAACTGTTCACAACTTCCGAAGGTAACCTGTTCCATGTGTCACAGATCTTATACGTAACGTAATTCCCACACACACTAGTCCTAAACCGTTTCAAATCCAACTTCCAACCATTGTTGCGAGTTGGGTTATCATTTAAACTAAACATACTTCTAAAATCGACATCGTTGAACCCTCGTAAGAGCTTGAAAACCTCGATCAGTTGACCGCGCAGCCTCCGAGTTTCAAGCGAAAACAAGTTCAGTGCGCGTAACCGTCGATTGTAGCCCATATGCCTAACGGAAGGGATCAACTTTGTGGCCCTCGCCTGCACTCGCTCCAGCCTCTCAATATCTTTCCTGAGAGTGGGCGACCAGAACTGCACAGCATACTCCAGGTACGGCCGAACAAGGGAATTGTAAAGTGAGAGCACAATCTCCTTGTTCCGAAACTGAAATTGCCTCCTGATATAACCCAATAGTTTCTGGGCTTTCTTTTCCACCTCTACACACTGTTTCGTAAACTTAAGGTCGCTGCTAATTAGCACACCCAAGTCCTTTTCTAAATCAGTCACCTCGATATTACTGCCCAACATCGAGTAGTCCGACTTGGGATTGGCGTAGCCAATGTGCATCACTTTGCATTTACCCAAGTTAAACGGCATTTGCCATTTTTCGGACCACTCTCCTATCCTACCTAGGTCCGCACGCAGTTCCTCGATCGCTTCGGGCGTCCCAACATTGGCCCCAAGCTTGGTGTCATCAGCGAATTTGGCGATCCGACTGACGATGCCACCGTCGATATCATTTATGTAAATGGTAAACAACAGTGGCCCCAAAACGGAACCCTGAGGAACCCCACTAGTGACCGAGGCCCAACCCGAACTAGCCCCTTTAATTACCACCCTCTGCCGCCTATTCCTCAGCCAGTTTTCAATCCACCTACCTATTTCCCCACCGATACCCAGCGCGCGCACTTTCGCCATTAGCCGGCGGTGAGGTACCTTATCAAAGACTTTCTGAAAGTCGAGATAAAGTATATCAATCGCCCTACTCTTATCGTACTCACTCAACATGACGTGGAAAAACTCGAGCAAGTTGGTGAGACACGACCTATGCCGTCTAAACCCATGTTGGGAGTCCCCAAGCAGCTTGTAGGAATCCAAATGGTCAACGATTCTATCAGCTATTATCCTTTCTAATAATTTACCTACAACTGAAGTGAGACTAATAGGACGATAGTTCCCTGGACTTTCGTGATCCCCTTTCTTAAAGATAGGGGTCACGTTGGCCTCCCTCCAGTCACCAGGCACCTGGCCCATCACCAACGATTTGTTGAAGACTGTAGCCAGGTGGGGAGCCACCTGGTCGCGCACTTCTCGCAAAACACTGGGGAGAAACTGGTCTGGCCCAGGAGCCTTAAACGCGCCCAGTTTGTCTATTCTATGAGCAACGACTGTCGCGGTACATCTAACACTATCCAGGCCAGCACCTTCGTGCCTCACAGCTGGCTCGGGGATGACGCGGGTATCCTCCCTGGTGAACACTCCCGCAAAGTACTCATTAAGCACATTAGCGATGTCCGCGTCGGAGGTCCGCAGAACGCCGCTTCCATCCTTTAAAGGACCTATCATGCTTCTAATGGGCTTTCTACTATTAACATAACTGAAGAACTCCTTAGGGTTCCCCTTGCAGAGGCTTGCCACCCGTAGTTCTTCGTTACGTTTCGCTAGCCTAACCTTCGCCTTCACTTCCCTACACAGGCGGACATACGCTTCAGTGTTCTCGTGGGAACGATTGGCCTTCGCCCTCCTATACGCTACTTTCCTATTTCGGATAGCCGAAGCGATGCCACGATTGAACCACTTAGGCTGCGTTGAAGCAGGGGTGACCGGTTTTGAGGGTATGGCAGCAGACTGCAGCACCATAAACTCATCCCGGAATGCACTCCACACTCCCTCAACATCGCCGCCAACCTCTAACCTCATCTCTCCTACGCTATCCCTGAGGCTAACAAAGTTCGCCCGCCGGAGATCGAGCTTACTGCGTCTCGAGTTACTACGCTTCACCCGAGGGACGCACACACGGAACCTAATAAGACCGTGATCACTCCCGCCCAACGATTCGTCAACGATGAGGCCAGTGACGAGGTTGTCTTCGGTCGTAAATACTAAGTCTAGAACGCTTTCGCCTCGTGTAGGCTCGTTGACCCACTGAGTGAGGAAGTTCTCATCAGCAAAGTCAACTAGCCTCCTCCCTTCAGCATCGGCAGTCCTCTTTTCCCACTTTATGCCCGACAGTTGAAGTCTCCTAAAACTACACACACCCTATCCCCTAGCAGGCTACTGAGTTCGGTGTACAGGGCTGTATCGTCCTCGAGGAGAGAGAGAGAGAGAGAGAGAAGTTACAAGGAGTTACAAGGAAAAGAAGTACCTCAAAAGGCCTTGCGGCCCATACCGAGGAGGTACCAATGGCAACGGGTGCCAGGGAAAATTTTGTATCTTTCTTTCAACTATCCTAGCAGTAGTAGAAAACTGGATAGAAAAGTAGAAGGCTCTCTCCCCACCCTCCGCTCCCTCCCTGCCAAAGGCAGGTACGGAAAAAGGTTGAAGAAAATACCTTGACCCTGGAAAAGTAGCCAAGGAAATTTTACAGGAAAGTGGAGAATATATAAATAGCTCTATATTTAGCTTGCTCACAGAGACACCGAGCAAGCGAACTCCTGCAGAGTTTTCTGAGGTTTTAATCTTAAACTATGAGTGTGTTCAGTACTTTGTCTAGCCTATTTTTAAACAGATTTACACTTTGACTGGAAACAACCTCTGAGGGAAGTTGGTTCCAGATATTAACTATTTTATAGGAAAAGAAATTTCCGCAGACTGAGGTCCTAAATGTCTTTACACACTCAAATAGTGTGCAAGATTTCGTCTACCCTTTTCTTGAACTGATCCACAGAGGAACTGTTCACAACTTCCGAAGGTAACCTGTTCCATGTGTCACAGATCTTATACGTAAAGTAATTCCCAAACACACTAGTCCTAAACCGTTTCAAATCCAACTTCCAACCATTGTTGCGAGTTGGGTTATCATTTAAACTAAACATACTTCTAAAATCGACATCGTTGAACCCTCGTAAGAGCTTGAAAACCTCGATCAGTTGACCGCGCAGCCTCCGAGTTTCAAGCGAAAACAAGTCCAGGCGCGTAACCGTCGATTGTAGCCCATATGCCTAACGGAAGGGATTAACTTTGTGGCCCTCGCCTGCACTCGCTCCAGCCTCTCAATATCTTTCCTGAGGGTGGGCGACCAGAACTGCACAGCATACTCCAGGTGCGGCCGAACAAGGGAATTGTAGAGAGAGAGCACAATCTCCTTGTTCCGAAACTGAAATTGCGAGAGAGAGAGAGAGAGAGAGAGAGAGAGAGAGAGTTACAAGGAAAAGAAATACCTCAAAAGGCCTTGCGGCCCATACCGAGGAGGTACCAATGGCAACGGGTGCCAGGGAAAATTTTTTACACCCTCAAATAGTGTGCAAGATTTGGTCTAACCTTTTCTTGAACTGATCCACAGAGGAACTGTTCACAACTTCCGAAGGTAACCTGTTCCATGTGTCACAGATCTTATACGTAACGTAATTCCCACACACACTAGTCCTAAACCGTTTCAAATCCAACTTCCAACCATTGTTGCGAGGTGGGTTATCATTTAAACTAAACATGCTTCTAAAATCGACATCGTTGAACCCGCGTAAGAACTTGAAAACCTCGATCAGTTGACCGCGCAGCCACCGAGTTTCCAGCGAAAACAAGTTCAGGGCGTGTAACCGTCGATTGTAGCCCAAATGCCTAACGGAAGGGATTAACTTTGTTGCCCTCGCGTGCACTCGCTCCAGCCTCTCAATATCTTTCCTGAGAGTGGGCGACCAAAACTGCACAGCATATTCCAGGTGCGGCCGAACCAGGGAATTGTAGAGAGAGAGCACAATCTCCTTGTTCCGAAACTGAAATTGCCTCCTGATATAACCCAACAGCTTCTGGGCTTTCTTTTCCACCTCTACGCACTGTTTAGTAAACTGTGCTGATTAGCACACCCAAGTCCTTTTCCAAATCAGTCGCCTCGATATTGTTCCCAACATCGAGTAGTCCGACTTGGGATTGGCATAGCCAATGTGCATCACTTTGCATTTACCCAAGTTAAACGGCATTTGCCATTTTTCGGACCACTCTCCTATCCTACCTAGGTCCGCACGCAGTTCCTCGATCGCTTCGGGCGTCCCAACATTGGCCCCAAAATGGAATCCTGAGGAACCCCACTAGTGACCGAGGCCCAACCCGAACTAACCCATTTAATTACAACCCTCTGCCGCCTATTCTTCAGCCAGTTTTCAATCCACCTACCTATTTCCCCACCGATACCCAGTGCGCGGACTTTCGCCATTAGCCGGTAGTGAGGTACCTTATCAAAGGCTTTCTGAAAGTCGAGATAAAGTATATCACTCGCCCTACTCTTATCATACTCACTCAACATGACGTGTAAAAACTCGAGCAAGTTGGTGAGACACGACCTATGCCGTCTAAACCCATGTTGGGAGTCCCCAAGCAGCTTGTAGGAATCCAAATGGTCAACGATCCTATCCGCTATTATCCCCTCTAATAATTTACCTACAACTGAAGTGAGACTAATGGGACGAACGATAGTTCCCTGGATTTTCGTGATCCCCTTTCTTAAAGATAGGGGTCACGTTGGCTTCCCTCCAGTCACCAGGCACCTGGCCTGTCTCCAACGATTTATTGAAGACTGTAGCCAAGTGAGGAGCCACCTGGTCGCGCACCTCCCGCAACACTGGGGAGAAACTGGTCTGGCGCAGGAGCCTTAAGCGCGCTCAGTTTGTCTACTCTATCGGCAACGACTGTCGCGGTACATCAAACACTATCCAGGCCAGCACCTTCGTGCCTCACGCCTGGCTCGGGGATGATGCGGGTGTCCTCCCTGGTGAACATTCCCGCAAAGTACTCATTAAGCACATTGGCTTGCCACCCGTAGTTCTTCGTTACGTTTCGCTAGTCTAACCTTCGCCTTCACTTCCCGACACAGGCGGACATACGCTTCAGTCTTCTCATGGGAACGATTGGCCTTCGCCCTCCTGTACGCTACTTTCCTATTTCGGATAGCCGAAGCGATGTCATGATTGAACCACTTAGGCTGAGTTGAAGCAGGCGTGACCGGTTTTGAGGGTATGGCAGCAGACTGCACCATAAACTCGTCCCGGAATGCACTCCACACTCCCTCAACATCGCCGCCGACCTCTAACCCCATCTCACCTACGCTATCTCGGAGGCTAACAAAGCCCGCCAGCCGTAGTTCGAGCTTACTGCCTCTCGGGTTACTACGCTTCACCCGAGGGACGCAGACACGGAACCTAATCAGGCCGTGATCACTCCCGTCTAACGATTCGTCAACGGTGAGGCCAGTGACGAGGTTGCCTCCGATCGTGAATACTAAGTCTAGAACGCTTTCGCATCGTGTAGGCCCATTGACCCAGGAAGTTCTTATCAGCAAAGTCAACTAGCCTCCTCCCTTCGGCATCAGCAGTCCTGTCTTCCTAGTTTATGCGCGACAGTTGAAGTCTCCTAAAACTACACACACCCTGTACCCTAGCAGGCTACGGAGTTTGGACAGGGCTGTATCCTCCTTGAGGAGGAGATGCGGAGGTCTGTACACCAAGATTAACCTATAGTTCGTCTCTCCCACGTTCAGATCGACGCCAAACAGCTCCCGTTCCGATCGGAACTGGCAGTCAACCGGACTCAACGTGTCCCTGACGTATATTAGTACCCCTCCCCCTCTTCACGGGTGCGGTCCTTGTGAAACATTCCATACTCGGGAATCTCGAACTCTCCAACGTAGTCCCTACGATCAGTATGAATCCAGGACTCGGTGATAGCAACGATATCATGGTATTCTGATGCTAAGAGTGCTGTAGCTCGCAAAACGTATTCCTAATCGACCTAGCACTAAAAAGCACTGCACGGAGAGAGCCTTCCCTATTCTGACCCGCCCCTAGCACGATCCGTTTCCCGAACAGCCAGGGCTGTCGGGAGTTGAAGAGCCCCTCACCAACGAGGGGGCAACTTCCGCAGGAGTCTGAGCCCCCTCCAAGGGGAAGGAGGGTCACCCACCTGTATGTTAGAAAATCTAGAAGAGGAAGAGCCATTGTTGTCCCAAGGCGATATGATGACTAAGCTGATTGATGCAGCATTACTTGTATATATTAAGTTAAGGTATATACAGGGTGGGCCGTAAGTTTCCATACATAGGAAAAATTAAACGTTTGTTTTTATGTTTCAGATACCCTAAGAATATGCGTTTGACGTAAGATCTTGTTTACTGATGAAGCAAATTTTTACGTCAATGGAGAGGTTAATCGGCAAAACATACGTTATTGGAGTAATGCTAACCCTAACTGGCTGAGTCCGACGAAGATGCAAGGTGCCGGTAAAGTGATGGTGTGGGCCGGGATATCGGGTGACAGAATTATTGGACCAATTTTTGTCAGTGGAAATCTTAATGCCGAAAGGTATCTTAACATGTTGCAAGAAGAGATTTTCCCATCCCTGCTAAACGAGGAAGGTAACTTCCCAGTTTACTTCCAGCAAGATGGAGCTCCACCTCATTATGGTCTTCACGTGCGTCGGTATTTGGATCAGCAGTTTCCGGATGCTTGGATTGGTCGGCATGGTCCTGTGGAGTGGCCTCCCAGATCCCCAGATCTCACCCCCCTTGATTTCTATCTTTGGGGGCACTTGAAGGCCATGGTGTATCAGGAAAAGATACGAGACATAAATCATCTAAAGGAACGTATCACCAACGCCATTACAAGCATAACGTCAACTGTGCTAATGCGTGTTCATCAACAGTGGGGAACACGTATTGAAATGTGTTTTCAAAACAATGGCAACCATGTAGAGCATATTATATAAATAAAAATGGTTGTCCATAACAAAATGTTTATTTTTCCTATGTATATCTTATAATTGTAAGGTTAGTGAAAAATTTACTTTATTTAGAGCAGGCATTTTTGGGCCCTTGTGGCATCATTGTTTGGGCACTCTTGTGGCATCATTTTTTTTGGAGCACTGGCGCGGCCTTTCTACTCGTTTGTTGAATGCCGCTTTTACAGGGTATGGTCTTGTAGAGAGCTTTCTTGCAATTCAGTTTGGTTGTTTAGATACAAGATAGTTGCATCGTGCAGGTTGTGTTGTTGTTTCAAGGTTTAGAAATAAGACCATAAATAGTGCCCCATTTGTTTTTTTTCTTAATTTTATGCAACTGAGGCCTAAGGTAGGCCCACATCGAGTCAGCAACCCTGAGGTAGGACCTAATAGGACCTCCAAGTCCGTAAGTTTGTTTTAGTCTAGCTTAACTTAGGCTGTACGTTGAAGTAGCCCCTCAGAGCTTGGCCGTTCAAGGCTTAGCTGGCATTTTGAACCCAATCAAAATAAATAAAAATAACATGGTCCTTCGAAATCGGATTCTAGCCCAAGACTGAGTCAGTGACTATTTTTCGGCAAAGTTCTGATTGTGCAAATTGGAGCCTAAGTTAGGCCTGGAAGGGTTGAGCATAATTGAGTTAAGGTTCCAGGGTAGAAAGTTTGGTCGCCGAATTGCGAAACTTGGCTGCTTGTCTGTCGTTGTTTTGGGCCTACATTTTTACCGGTTTGGTTAATTTTGGTTTTATTGTTCGTAGGCGAACGTTGCAGACTTCAGTGCGCCAGTTACTTGGGTGGAAAATTTTGTATTCCATACTGGTGGTTGGTCAGTACCCCCAACCAAGCAATTCAGTTTATTTGAAAAAAGGCAAATTTTGAGTTTAATCAGTTTGGTTAAGTATTTTCGCCAATTCAACTTATTTTACATTGAGCCCAATTGTTTGTTTGCATTGAAGATGAATGCAGCTGAATTGAACAAGTTTAGAAGAAAGAGAAGCGCCTACAAAGGTCTAATTACAAAGGTCATTGCCACTATAGATTCTGCCATAGAGCAAGAGGACTTAAGCTTAGTGACTGCGCAGCTTTCCATATTAGAAACTAAAAAGGTTGCTCTAAGCGAAGTAAATGCTAAAATTGAGGCTCTTATAGAAGAGGATGAAATAGAAAATGACAATTTACTTTGAAGAGATTGTTGATGACATAATTAACGCATGCCACAGAGCAAAAGAGTTTAGCAGCTCAGTACAGTTAGAGACTAGGTCTAATAATGAAACACATCCCTCAACAACCAATGTTTGTGAAGTTAAGGTTAACAAATCTGCAGTTCAATTAACGAGGCTTGTACTCAAAACATTTTCAGGGAGTATTCAGAAATGGCAAGGATGGGCAGACAGTTTTCAGTTACCAATTCATTCTAGTCAAGTGTTAAGTGCGGTGGAGAAGTTTAATTATTTGCAGTCCATCTTGGAAGGGGAGGCAGCAAAGACAATAGCAGCATTAGCATTAACAGAGGCCAATTATAATGTGGCTTGGGATATATTGAAGAAACGGTTTGGTAAGCACAGAGATCTTGATTAAAAGCCACCTCCGTGAACTTTTAGCGATACCTCCTGTTAATAATCTCAATAGTGTCAAGGAGTTACGGCAGTTATATGATGAATTTGAAGTTAGAACTAGATCCCTGGACAACTTGGGTGTAGGAATGGAAAGGTATGGTGTAATGTTGGTCATTATACTGGAGTCTAAATTGCCTAGCTCAGTTTTGCTTGAATTAAGTAGGGGACACTCCACGGAACATGTGTACATCCCCCTTCAGCAGATGTTAAGCCTTTTAGGCACAGAATTAGCAAGACGAGAGGGAATTGAGATTGCACAGTGGGATGTTAAACAATGGAACAAAGGCAGGCACAGCACCACAGTTTCTACAAAGAGGAATATCCCAGGTACAGTGTCAGCGATACATGCATCCTCTGAGAATAAATTAAAGGGAATCAAGGAATGCATATTTTGTGAAGACAACCACAAGTCATATAAATGTGAAGTGGCTGAAGCTTTACCTGTTGAGGAGAGAAAGGACAGGGTAAGTAAGTGGCAGCCAGTGTAGCTTTATTAAGACCAGAATTTCCAGAAATTTTAAGTTTAAAGAACTTAAGAGGGAAAATTTAAGAATTTCTGGGTTTGGGGGTTCAGTTCAAAACCGACCCAAAGTTGAAAAGGTAGAAGTTCTGGTTAAGGGGTTGTTACCACAAAGCAAAGTCCCACTATCAAGGTCCAAGCTGTAGAGATTGGGGAACTTTATGCTCCAGTCACTACTCGTTTAGATATGGCATGTATCCAAGAATTGCAAGTTAAAGGAATTAATTTGGGCAATAATAAGTTTGAAGGAACAGAAGATATTCGTCTTTTGATTGGAGCTGACTATTATTGGGACTTCATCACTGGTAACATTGTCCGCACATCTCAAGGTCCTGTAGCTATTGAAAGTACGCTAGGCTGGATGCTACATGGTAGCTATTGCAATGAAGTGGAGGTTAAAGCTCTTTTTGTTAAGATTAAGGAGAACAGCCAAAGTTTGGAAAGGCATTTGAAAGCGTTTTGGGAACTTGAATCCATTGACATAAAGGACAAACAGGAGAAGAAGGCAAGTACAGTGAACAGTGATGTTTTAGAGCAATTTGAAAAAGGTATTGGGTTTAGAGATGGTTGCTACGAAGTTGGCCTCCTTTGGAAGGATTCTTGCAAACCCAGCTCAAACCTTCAGATAGCCAATAGGAGGTTGGAGACTTCATTGCACAGGCTAAGGAAAAATGAGGAGTTGTTAAGTGAATACGATGAGGCCATCCTAAGCTATGTAAAGGAGGGCTATGCTGAAAGGGTGCAAG
Organism: Bathynomus jamesi; assembly: GCA_023014485.1. Taxonomy (NCBI): domain Eukaryota; kingdom Metazoa; phylum Arthropoda; class Malacostraca; order Isopoda; family Cirolanidae; genus Bathynomus; species Bathynomus jamesi. The sequence goes on from JAJOZX010001522.1 coordinate 303,192, forward strand.
ATGAGCTGGTGAGCCAGGAGGCACATTATCTGCCACACTATGCAGTGGTAGAGCGAGACAAAACTACCACTAAACTGAGGGTAGTTTTTGATGGCTCAGTCAAGGACAAAGGTGGTGTGTCCTTGAATGACTGTTTGGATGCTGGGCCAAATTTAAATTCAGATTTATTTTCCTTGTTACTGAGATTCAGGTTTGGTAGAGTAGCATTGACTGCAGTGAAGCAAGCATTTTTTAGGATAAAGTTAAAACCAGAGGACAGAGATGCAGTGAGGTATCTGTGGGTGGATACAAAAAACTTGTTGGAAAATGAACCCAAGGTTCAAGCATATAGAATGAAGTCAGTGTTGTTTGGCCTCAGCTCTAGTCCATTTCTGTTGGCAGCTACTATGCAGTACCATTTTAAGAAATATTCTGAAGTCTCCTAATACTATTTAACACATAAGGCAAAATTTTTATGTTGATGATTTGCTGGGTTCAGTAGATAATACTGAAATGGCTAAACAGATATTCATGGAGGCTAGAGCTATAATGAGGGAGGCTGGCATGGAACTTAGAAAATGGCAGACCAATCATTCTCAGTTACAACAGTTTATGAGTCAGTCCTGTGTAGGACCTGATGCAGCAGAAAATATTGAGGATTCTGGTATTAAGGAGTTGTGGGCAATATACACAAAGGTGCGAGGCATTGTTTGGCAGCAAAGAGAGGATTTGTTTACCTTCAATGGGAAATCTTTAGTAGAGCTGGCTGAGAATGAGACAAGGTGGACAAAACGTACATCTCTTAGTTCGGCTTCGAAGGTCTTTGATCCTCTTGGATTCCTGGCTCCATTTGTGATAAAGTAAAAAATTTGGTTTCAGAGCCTCTGGGAAATTGGACTTGGTTGGGACCAAGAGTTACCCGATCATATGGTGGTAAAGTGGAAATATTGGTTCAAAGAATTGGCACATCTTGGAGACATTGTAATCCCAAGATGATACTTTGGAGAGTTGAACAATAATCCAGATAATTTGGAGCTGCACATCTTTTGTGATGCAAGTGAGGAAGCCTATGCAACTTGCGTTTATATAAGAGGATTCGAAGAGGAAGTAAGTTGCAGGTTGGTTGCTGCAAAGAGCAGAGTAGCACCTTTGAAAAGGCTTTCTATTCCAAGGTTGGAATTGATAGGTGCAGTCATTGCTAGTCGGCTTGCAGTTACAGTGCAAAACTCTTTGGGCCTTTATGAAATACCAAGCTATTATTGGACAGACTCCACTATAGTTTGGCACTGGTTAAGAAGCCAGGCAAGGAAATGGAAACCATTTGTTGCCAGTAGGGTGGAGGAAATTCAAGCACACACAGATCCAAAACAATGGAAGCATTGTCCAGGCCCCCAAAACCCAGCTGATTTATCAACACGAGGAATTTCAGTAAAAGATCTTGCACAGTCAAGTTTGTGGTGGAATGGGCCAGAATGGCTAAAACTTGAAAGTGAAAACTGGCCTTCTAATCAGCCAGGGCCGCATTTAGGGGGTGGCGCACCGGGCAAATGTCCAAGGCCCCGCAAATTTCAATTGAAAAAAATTAAACGTCACGTATTTGCCATCTGCGACGAGTTTTACTTTTTCCGGCAGGCGGCATGGCATCAGGCATTCTAATATCCGCTTTGATGGTGTTTAATTTGTTGTTCTTGTTAGTGTTACTCATTTCTAATGTTGTTACTAACTTACTTACTTGTTTCTGTTGCAGATTCATAATTTATGTTCTTATTGTTGGCATTGTAATACGTACAACATGGAAACGAGCCGTGACCGGGATCGAAGGAGGAAATATAAACCCGGTAGTGAAAAGCGTAAGGATAAGAAGTGCAGAGAAGAGTTTCTTGCGACGGTGCCGAAACTGACTAATTGGATTAAATCATCAGCAACTAAGTCAGCCCCTTCAGCAGGCCCACCAGTTGCCTCCGCTACATCAGCAGCTGCGTCTTCAGAAGACCCGTCTACGTCAGTGCGTTCAGCAGGTCCACCAGCTTCAGGACATGCAATTAATGACATTGGTTTGTGGCCACAAGTGCTGACCGATGACTTTAGAGTGTTCTGGATAGAGCGGGGAACATCAGATTGCCGAAATTATGACAGCGACTTCAGTAACTCTTCAACTACTGAAAATGGTACAACACGCCGATGTAAGAAGACATTATTTGTTAAGAAACATAGCCTAACGAATGAGAGGAATGAGGTGTATGGCTGTGCTATTCTGAGTCCACAGGCTGTTTACTGTTTTGTCTGTAAATTAATGTCGAGGGCGGACAGCAAGTTCACAATCGGGTTCAACGACTGGAAGCATGGTAGACAATCGGTCGAAGCACACGGAAAATGTGAGCAACGTATGGAGTCTATGAGATATTTGTTGGTTAGAAAGTTTGTCTCCGGCCGCGTTGATTCGAAACTGGTGAACCAGTTTGAAAAGGAGTGCAACTACTGGCAAGAAGTTTTGCGGCGCTGTGTCGACGTTATCAAGTATATCACGTCACAAGGACTAGCAATTCGTGGACACGACTCCCGTTTCGGTTCACCAAACAACGGCAACTATTACGGAATTTTGGAACTTTTGAGTAAGTATGAGTTTTCTAGCTGCGCATATAGGCGAGCATGCCAACAAAGGTAGCGGACACACCTCATATCTCTGTCATTTCATTTGCGAGGAACTCATACTGTTGATGGCTGATAAAGTACTTCAGACGATTATCCGAGAAATCCAGCAGTCAAAATACTACTCTCTATCCGTCGACTCTACGCCTGATGTTTTCCACACCGATCAACTGTGCTTCACCGTCCGATATGTGGTTGAGTCTGGATCCGTCGAGCGATTTCTACAGTTCACACCTATGAACACACATACAGGGAAAGGAATCGCCGACGTGGTCCTCAACTTTTTGGAGACGCATGGCATTCGAATTGGAGACTGCAGATGACACTCTTATGATAACGCAAGCAATATGGCAGGGAAATACAACGGCGTAAAGAGCCACATCAAGTCAAAATCTCCGTATGCTGAGTTTGTGCCATGCATGTGCCACTCACTAAATCTTGTGGGTAAATCAGCAGTGGACAGTTGCACAGCAGCCGTTGAATTGTTTATGCTCAATCAGAATGTCTACACGTTTCTTGTCTCCTCGACATACCGATGGCGTCGACATGTAGAGGTTCTCGATAGTAGTTCCCGTAGTGAGAAACTAAAGGTCGACAAAGGTCTCCGATACCCGCTGGTCAGCCAGATCAGATGCCGTTCAATCTTTAACCGAAGGCTACACCGAGAATATCGTGGTACTGGATGAGCTAGCAGCAGATACCAGCCAAACTGCGGAAGCCAGGATCGAAGCCAGGGGATTGTCTAAACAGCTTCAACAACTTCAAACAGCCATTTTATTGGTTTTATGGAACACTATTCTCGAACGATTTCAAAAAACGAATGCATCTCTGCAAAAACAAGGAATGTCGTTAGATTCAGCCACCCTCTTGCTGAAATCACTACTGCAATTTGTTGAAGATCTTAGATCAAGATTTGACGAATTCGAGGACCAGGGCATCGGAAAGTGTGGTCATCGAGCATACAAGGAATCGACTCAACGCACAAAGAAGAGAAAGCGCCACCATGACGAAATCGGAACTGCCGAAGATACGAACCTGACACCGAAATTCATTTCGGACCACTGCATTTCTACCGATAATTGATAAACTGTGTACCACTCTGAACACTCGTCTAGAAGCGTACGCTGTCCTGCAGAAAATATTTGGATTTTTGTATTTCCTTCTAGTCCTGGACATCGACAGTCTTCGACGGTCAGCTGAACATCTAGTAGAATGCTATCCGGCTGATCTGGAGAAAGAGCTGGTAACAGAAGTTGTGCAGTTCGCTGCCCTAATGAAACTCACCGAAAGTGAAACAGAATCCCAGACGGAACGTGAAGACATGTGCAACAGATTTTATCGGCATATTAACACAAACGAACTGAAAGGAACATTCCCAAACATGGAAATAGCAATGAGAATATACCTGTGTATGTTTGTCACGAACTGTTCTCGTGAACGTTCATTCTTGAAACTCAAACTGATCAAAAATTACCTTCGCTCCACAATGGGCCAGGAGCGCCTTTCGTCCCTGGCGCTGTTGAGTATAGAGCATGAGGTGTTGCAGTCGGTGAGTTTCGAGGACACAATCACGCAGTTTTCCAAACAAAAAGCCAGGAAGCGTCCTATGTAATATTCATTACAAATCTACGCTCTATCTACAGTACAGTAAGCTGTACAGTTTAGCTGTTTATTAAGTGCATTACAACTGTGTAGCCTACTAGTGTAGCTGTATACAGTGTATGTGTACATAGTTAAGTTATAGTCTTTAATATCACATTAATAAGCCGAATGGCTTCCGCATGTGTTTTGTGTGTGTGTTAAAAAAAATATATCTGTTATGTGCATTACAAAATATTGTCATTCATTAACACACTAAAATAATACATCCCAAGAAATAGTTTGCCCAAGGCCCCGCACACTGTAAATGCGCCTCTGTGGACGATATCACTATATGTGGACACGATTAGAAGGAGCATGATGATAATTTGACAAAATTTCTAAATGTTGTAAAAAAGTATAATCTTCATATTAACGAAAATAAGAGTTCTACATCTAAGTCATCTATAGATTTACTAGGTTATAGAATAAGTAATGGTTCTTTAAAGCCTGATCCTGAGAGGTTAAAACCACTGCTCGAAATGCCTCCTCCTAATAATGCTATAGACATGCGCCGAGTAATGGGTATGTTTGCCCACTATTCTAAATGGATCAGAAAATTTTCCGAGAAAGTACGACCTTTGGTTGAAAATAAAACATACCCTCTCCCTCTTAACGTAATTAATGCTTTCGAAAATCTTAAAAGTGATATTGCTAATTCTGTTGTTGTTGCCATTAATGATGATATTCCTTTTGTAGGAGAGACTGATGCGTCTGATTACGCAATAGCTGCTCAACTTTGTCAAGCTGGACGTCCAGTCGTCTTTTTCGCCCGTACTCTGTCGTCCGCTGAAAGGAATCATTCCTCTATAGAAAAAGAAGCATACGCCATTGTTGAGTCTATCCGAAAATGGCGGCATTATCTGCTTGGTAAACACTTTAAACTAGATCAAAGGTCAGAAGCGTTTATGTTTGACACTAAACATAAAGGAAAAGTTAAGAACGAGAAAATCATGAGATGGAGACTTGAATTATCAAGTTTCAGTTATGACACTGTATATTGGCCCGGAAGAGAAAATATAGCTCTAGATACGCTTTCTCGCGCATTTATAGCATCTATTAATAAACATCATTTAGAAGAGTTACACATTGCCTTGTGCCATCCCGGAGTAACTAGAATGTGGCACTTTGTTAGAAGCCGAAACCTCCCATATTCAATTAAAGATGTAAAAAACGTTATTTCAAAATGCATTGTATGCGCCCAGTGTAAACCGAAGTATTTAAATAGTAATCAAGGTCAGTTAATAAAAGCTACACAACCTTTTGAAAGATTAAATATTGACTTAAAGGTCCTTTGCCTTCCAATTCCCGTAATCGTTATCTACTAACGATAGTAGACAAATTTTCGAGGTTTCCTTTCGCGTTTTCATGTGCCGACATTTCTGCTGAAAACTGTAGTTGATTGTCTTAGTCAACTTTTTGCTATTTTTGGTGCACCCGCTATGTGCACTCAGATAGAGGTTCCTCGTTTATGTCGTATACACTTAAACAGTTTTTGAACTCACGCGGAGTGGCCACTAGTAGAACGACCCCATATAATCCCCAGGGAAATGGTTTAGTTGAGAGATATAACGGAATTATATGGAAAGGAGTAAATTTAGTTTTTGGCTTCGAGAAAACTCCCTGTTGGCTATTGGGAAACGGTTTTGCCCAGTGTATTACACAGCATACGATCTCTTTTATGTACTTCTACAAACTGCACCCCTCATGAGGGATTATTTAATTATCAGCGTCGATCTACAAATGGCCATTCCATACCTACGTGGCTTACCGCCTCGGGTAAAGTATTATTGAAAAAATATACACGTCAGTCTAAATATGAGCCTCTAGTTGAAGAACTCATTGAGGCTAATCCCGAATATGCTCATGTTCGTCTCCCGGGAGGCTGAGAGACTACTATCTCGCTTAAGCACCTCGCCCCTGCTGGGGAATCTGAAACTCGAGAATACGTAAATACTAACGAAGGTGATGGTGTGTTAAACCACCATCCCCTACCATCCTGCCCTCAAATCCGTCACCCACCATTGCTCCCTCCAATCCCTCACCGGTCAACGCTCCTCAGACTTCAGTAGATGATGATACTCAAAATACAGAGTCCCCTATGACTGAGGTACGGCGATCAAGGCGTACTCGGTGTCCGCCTAGTTATTTTGATGACTATATTGTTCAAGCTAAGTGGGAGGAAAAAATGTAATATTATTTTGTAGGTTTATGATAACTTTATTAGAATGTTATACCTAAGTAAAATCATTTATGTTTATATTCAATTCAATTAAACTGATAATGTCTGAACTGATGAGATGAGAGATACTTTATTATATCAAGGTAATGATATTTTCTTTGATGTAATTAATCCTAATCTGTAGTATAAACAATTCATATAAATGTCCTATGTTTACTATATCTATATTATAACTTGTCATTCATTATATATATTTTGTTATTTGTTATTTATATTAACAGAAATGTTGTTCAATTAAGTTGATTAAAGCCTAAGAAAAGGAGAGCGTTTCATTTCAATTTGATTACTTAAATTTAAATAATAACATATACATATATATGTAATAACTGTACTTTCAAAAGAGGGGGCAAGGGGCACATCACTGCTGGGGCAATATGAAGGACCACTCTGACAAAATCCCAGTAGTTTCTATGTAAATAAAATGCCCTGCCAAATCTGGCTCAACATCCTGATGACACTGTGTTAATGGCTGCTGTAACCTGTTTAAGCGTTTCTAAGTTGTTAATTTTTTGAGAATATATATGGTCTTCAACACATCCCCCAACCCTCCCAAAGAAATTGGCATCAAATCCGAGGACTTTGGAAACTAAGCTATTGGGTCAACTCGTCCAATCCATCGGTCACGGAATTTCTAGTTCAGAATAGCACGCCCATTGCTATTGTAACATGCTGGTGCTCCATCTTGAAAGATTATGTCAAATTCTTCTTCAACATACGGATAACCAAGTTTTCCAACATATCCAGATGTGTTGTACCAGTAACCTTTGTCCTCTGCGAAGAAAAGATGAACCTGTTGTGCATTAGCCCACGCCACACCACACACTCGCTTTTAGGGTTGTCGATGGTATCATGTGGATGTTTTGGGCCCCCGACTCGTCTACAGTTGTGTCGATTTAACTTATTATAAAATATAGCTCATGACTTGGATAACCTCGATAGGCCCCGGTGGCTTCATGTTTTCCAAATGAAATGTAACGTAATGTGGTGCTAATTGTCAAGAACGCCAAACTGTAGGGTTTTATTTTAATAATATATTAATGCGCAAATGTTTCGAATCTAGAAACTTGTGTAGGAAGTAGAGAGGGAAATTTTCGCTCATGTTTAAGTTAAGTACTGCGAATGATGAAAGATCGGTTCGTTCATTGGGATTATCACGCGATGTGATTCAGAATATGAAAGCATTTCGTTTTTTTTTTTTAGGCAAGAAAAATTGTGCTTCCTGAACATCATCGAATATACTAAATAGTAGTACATTATGTTGGCAACAGTTTTAATTATTATTAAAAAATTAATTGTTTGGTTAAGTTGCTAACGAGAGAGAGACGTGATGTCAGGCACGCTTGTCCTGCCTTACTTTTCCAATATAATTCTAGTGATGTAGTCGAGACCTAAGCACCCGAGACAGAGACCGAAACCATATGCAATTTTTGCTTGTATGTAATATTGCGTAATGCCTAATTCTTAAGTTCTGTATTTCACATTCAAGAATAAAGATTCTAAAGAGGTTATCAAGTAACAATTTATTCACACATTCATAATTTGACATATTTTTCAGCAGTTAACAGCCTACTTAAAACAAGATAAGTGTTCATTGCACTTCAGAAACATTAACATACTCAGCAATGTAGTAGTCGAGACCACCATGGCCGAGACCGAAACTTAAGCACCCGAGGCCGAGACCAGGAAAAAAAAATGGTCTCGAGTCCTATATCATTGACTCTAGTTAAGCCTTATTCCTAGTAACCTCAAACTGGATAGTGCAATACTTTCCAAGCAGTAGCCTGTAAAAGATGTGCAAATACTGTTTTAAAGCAGTTTCTCAACGTTCTGTACTTTCATTTTTTTCATAATTTGACTGGAGACACTAAGTTAAGGCTGTGATTTGGCCGTCTATTTCCGTGAAGAAAATTCTAAATGTTTCTTCGTCTTTTCATTTACTACTTTTTAAGTCTAGATTTAATTTAAAGGCAGATGTTTGCTGTCGAAATGTCTTTTTTATTACTTTCACGCACGCAGAGTGAATAGTTCGATATTTCATAATTAAAAGATATTTTGCTAGAATCTTCTAACAAATTTGTTCATAAATTACAGTTTTCCATCATATACAAATTTATTTTGACATTGCTTGGCAAACATTCTGATGAGAAATAATTATACCTACAATTCAACATAACCTCGTTAGCTCTTTAAATAATGTTAGTGTGCTAAAAGGAATCGAAAAACTCGCATGAATTACTTAGCTTTTCTTTAATTTTACATCAGACTTCCTAAATATTTTCTCTTTTGACTTCACTAAAGATGTTTTAAAAGAATTTTCTTTTAACTTTACATGAGCTTTTGATGAAAAGCTGTTCTTAGTTTTTTCTGAACTAACATCGCGAAATAATGTGTTGTGTAAACCAAACCAGCTATACAACACACCGATGCTGCAATACACTGATATAATCATCAACGGAAGGAAAGGCAATTTGAGGTGTAAGCCAGTCCACTGATGAATAATTTGTTCATATATGAAAACTGGTATCAACCCCAAGATATAAAGCGTTTCCACGGGCTCCAAAAGTGGAATAACAGCGAGGATACTGTTCTTCCTGCCTCTTCCCCAAGACCTTTCCAAAGCTGAACAAGCGACAGATGTATGGAGGAGAACGGCAATTACCTGTAATAAAAGTTAAAAAATGTTCCTCATCTACCAAAATACTTTATAACACTTCCTGCAGAAAAGTGTTTCCGCTAAAAGTTCATGTACAGTAAAGCTAAAAAAAATTTATAAAGAATGAGCGGGTGAATACTAATTGCGCGAGTGATAAGCGCTTCGATATTTTATGTCCAAATACTTCTAACTACAAGGATTAAAGTGGCTCTATAGAGAGTAAGACAAGAGTTGGGCTCGAGTGAACTGCACTTTCCATGAGAATAAAACTTTTTACAGAACGAACCTTGATGACAGTTTCGTGAGTGGAAAATATAAGGGGAAACAAAGAGAAGTTGCCAACGATGCTTAGCAAGAGAAAGAATTTCGCTTCCTCCTTATTAATTAAGACGAGCAAACTGAAAAAAATAAATAAATATATAAATCATTCTTTAGATCATATTTTACTTCCAATTATAAAGGATAAGGATGAGTTGCGTCAAATCAAACAGTGTTCCAATTTCTGAACCCTTTCTCTGACTCTTACCTCAATGGCAAAATCACTAATAAGATGGCTTTTTCATGCACGTGCCAGCCGAAGAGAAATGAGCAATACCCGCATATAGTCACTGCCCTCACAAATTGCCAAGGGTTGTGGGGAGTTCTCCACAATTTAATAAGGCAGGGCTGGTAACAGAAAAGGATTATGTACAAGCAACAAACACTTTGCTCCAAAATTCTGGAGAAACTTTTACATGGAAATGAATAAGTCTCATGGGATTTGAATTTATTACTAATCAAGAAAAGTGGGTAAACAATGAGGTTCGTATGAAAGGACTTAAATATGGAATAGTAGGCCTAACTTCTAGCTTTGTTTCAGTCAGAAGAACGATCAAGGCTTGAAGGACTCACCATCATCGAGGCGAAGGTCATAATGAAGGTAACAAGAGGACTTATTGAAGGTAGAACGGAATGGTGATATTCCTGGACTAATCCGCTTGTCATGCTTCCTAATTCTGTGTTTGTCACGAGTCCCGATCGAACGCCTATTTGGAGTGTGATTCGTCTTCATTAAAATGATCTACTTGTAAACGGTATTTCTCCAAACCCAAATATCTCACCAAACCACATCTCGTATTTTAAATATTAAAACTACTCAAAAACTCGTTTTTAAAATTACTTTGAAGTAAGATATAACCTGAAATAAGAATGGTAAGGCAGTTCATACGTAATCTTACCTATAACTTTCGAAATCTTGTCAATTAAATTATAAAATGCCCAGAAATTTGGCGCCCAATACGCATGACTGAGACCCCTTTTGAAGGGGAACAAACGAGAAACGACCTGGAAAAAAAATTAAACAAGATATAAAGATTCAGTTTTATGTTAATTATGACCACATTGTTTCTTCTTAAGGATTTACTTTTATTACACGTATCAATATCAAATAATGAGAAAAAGATAAAATGATTTTAAACAAAGATCATCATCTTATGAACCAACACTTCACAATTGGGTTCATCTTATATGAGCTAAGCCTAAAGCTTAAAGGTCTATAAGGGGTAAAATGAAATGAAATAAATAGTCCAGCTTCACAATTATTTATGTGATTGTGAATTGTAAGACCAGTGCATTTATTTTATTATTATTAAAAGTTATTCAATTCAATAACTTAATGACAGACAAAAAAAGAATAATGATCAAATGACCTCAGAACTATAATTATTATTATTATTTTTCATACATACATACATACATAGCAAAATCTCATTTCCCAACGAATTGGGGTGGGAATGCAGAAACAGCCCAGATACAAAATACAAAGGGCAGTGAAGAGGGAAAAAGTAAAAACTATTCTTGTCCAAACAATGAATGGTTTACACATTGATTCCTAGTTCGTATGTGCATCACTTTGCATTTACCTCCGTTGAAAGGCATTTTGTCAAGTAATTGACCACTCGGCTAGCCTGTTAAAGTCTTTTTGAATTTTCAAAACTCCCTAAGCAAGAATCTAACTAGGTATCGTCTGCGAATTTTGAGTTATTGTTTGGTATCACTATACCGATGTCGTTTATGTAAATGAATAAAAGCAGCCCAAGAAGTGACCCTGTGTAAAGTCACTTCTTACTGGTACCCATTGATCATAACCCTCTCCTCTGCTCCTTATTGCTAAGCCAATGCTCGATCCAGGGCTACGTCGTGGCCAATATCGTAACACCGCTTCCCGGAGATCAGCGAAGTTAAGCGACATTGGGTCTGGGTAGTAGTTGGATGGGAGACCGTTCTCTGCGCCCAGATCATGTAGCGACCCGTGGTTCGGATCCCACGTAAAGTTGTAGGTCCCCTCCGTCATATGACCTTAGATGTTGCAAAGGTTAAACAACCCGAACTAAAAAAAAAATGCTCGATCCAAGTTGTCCCTACCAATATCACCAAGGGCCCTTACTTCTGTCCTAATTTCTTTATGTAGTATTTTATTCAATGCAATTTTGAAGGCTAAGTATACTACATTTGCTGTCCTGGAACGATCATATTTCGAAAAAGTTATGAAAGAATTCCAAGAGGTTGGTTAAGCAGGATCTATACTTACAAAAAACATGCTGAAAATCAATTAATGAATTACGTACTTCCAAATAATTTACCCTTGGATTCTAAAAGCCTGCTTACGACGAATGTTAAGTTCATGGGCCGATTGTTGCCTTATCTCCCATTTTGAACTTCCAGTTCTTTGGGACCCTAATTAGGTCTACGGACTTGTTAAGATAAGGATAACAGAGTCGACTCCATTATTTTTAATCTCTCTATGAACCTGAGGTGCATTCTGGACTAGGGGATAACTTAAAGATGTGCATTATTGATAGCTTTCAAAATTTCTTCACGAGAACAAACAATACAACCTAAATTCGCTCCTCCTCTCCGAATGCGGATTTTAGTTGCTGAGATATTACTATTTACCTTTTTAGTAAAAAGCTAATGCATATTTAAAATTTTACTTCTCCCGCCTCATCTTTGGTAAGACCTATAGTTATTATTTTTGATTGACTTTGTTACTTACTAAAATTTCTTTAGGATTGGTTTTACAAACTAACGCAATTCTAAGTTCTCTATATTTCGTTTTCCTAATCCGTGTCTTAACACGCCACCGAAGAAATACAAAAACCACGTTTATGCCTATAATCAGAGGTCCTTTCCATTGTACGCTTCGTTTCCATGCTTTAGAACAAAGCTAATATCATTGTTAAACCACTTGGGATCAACGGAGGAGGTATTTCGTCGAAATTTAAAAGGTATAAATGTGCTTCGCATATCCATGAAGTCGTCTTTAAATGAACGTCAAATATCGTCTATCTTACTACTGCTGAGGGATGTACGCAATACAAAAGCTGTACGGGAGTTTAGTGGAGGTTTGTCAGATCAAATGACTGTATTGTGTAAGGCTAGGTTAGTTGATGTTTGATGTCAAAGACAGACAGACAGACAGAGACAATGATCAAATGAATATATAGAATATGTGTAACATTTATAAGGAAAGCTTAATGAAGACAGCACTGATGATTTATTTGACTTTGAAAACCTCGAAAGGCCCAACTGGCCTCATGTTATCCAAATATAATGTAATGCAATGAAAGGAGTAAGATTTAATGAGTTGTAAAAAGAATACAAAAAGAATAGTAAACAAGTAAACAGGGAGTAGATGGAGACCAAGGAAGATGAATGAGCAGTATGTAGAAAATAGATAGTTATACTCGAAAGAAATATGGAAGTGCAATGACTTGTTGAATGGTACTATAAAAAATAAGAATGGCGGCAATGTGTCAGTGCAGAACAAGCAAATAAGCGACATTTAAAGAGTATTTTAGTGAGGTGGTAAGGGAAGTAGATGAACAAGAAAATGTGAATGAAATTCGATTGGTGGTGTAAATAGTAATGAAGTGTACACTAGGGAGTGGAAGACATCGAATTAGGGGAAGTTGAACATGACGTATGCAAACTAAAGAAAGGAAAGTTGGCAAAAATTGATGGAATTTGCAGTGAAATGATTAAATGTGGAGGGAGAATGGTGATTGAATTGTCTGTGGAAGATTTGCCAAAAGAATGGGAAAGTGAGTGTGTTCCAAGTGATTGGATAAAAGCAGTAAGTGTATAAAATAAAAAGTGAAATTGTTTGACTAGAGAAATGAGAATGTTTGGGAAAGGTGTGGAGAATGGTGTGAGATGAGAATGGAAGCTGCTATGCTACACTGGTATGGTCCTGCGGAAAGAGTGAATAAAGGAATTGTGAAAAAGGTGTTAATAGCGAGTGCGTTGGTGTGAGCAACAGAGGAAGACCGTGTAAAAGATAGAAGGATGGAATTAGTAAAGGTGTGAATAGACATAGAGTTTATATAAATGTGGCACAAGAGTTAATGAGAGAAAGGAATGGGAATAGTTTGTGAAGTGTGTAAGTGGAGACGCTGGTCTCAACTAACATACCAGTACAGGTATACCCTGAACCTTGTCATGAAAGGTAACACTGGATCTCTGACATTGGAGTGGTATCTTATTCACAGTGGCGATCCCTATTTCTTTCTTTATATTTTTGCGTGTAAATGATTCAAGTGTCTTCAGTCCTGAATCTGATCATTGTGCCTCCCCCGCCCCAGGGGCGGAGCTAGCTAGGGGCAAGCGGGGCAGTGCCCCGGGCCCCGGGTCATTTCAACAAATGATGAGAAGTTATTTGAGAGAGCAACAAAGCTAGTAAATAAATATAAAAATAAATATCAAAACTTAAACTAATAAAGAACTATCTTCGAAATTCTATGAATGAAAAAAGATTAAATGGACTCTCAATTATATCAATTGAAAACAAGAAAGCTAGAAATATTAACTTGGAGGATTTAATTAATGAATATGCTGAAAGAAAGGCAAGAAAAGTCAAGTTCTGATGTTGTCGTAAGTAAACTTTTATTTCATGGTATCCTTTTTAAAGCTCAATATTTTGCATAATGTTTTGCCTTCTATGCCTCCATGTGTACAAGTAGTATCATAATTCTTAAATATATGCTAAATAAATAATACAAAGAAAAGCAATATAAATGTATAATAAAAATTTTGCTAGGGGGCCCGTAAATAAGTTCTGCCCCAGGCCCGTGACACTCTTGCTCCGTTCCTGCTCCCCCCCCCCCCCCATAATGAGAACTGGAAATGGATTCTTGTATGCATGTATGTGATGTCTTCAAGTAATCAAAGGAACTACTGTACTTATTAATACAATTATAAGCATCTAATTCCTTACAAACTGGAGAATTAATATGTACTGTACCACATTTCACCTGATTCATTTGTCCCACTGCAGCAAAAGGACCAAAGGAAAGAACAAACACTGAGATCACAACGCAGGCCAGACTGAGCAATCTCCTGAAGGAGAAAGAGAGCCACTGAATGCTACCATCAGCCTTAGAAGAGAAACAGAATGATCTCAGCAGGTAAATGAAGTAAGCTGGTGCAATGTACAGGTAAATGTGCTTCAGATTCAGCAACACGCAGAACCAAAATGCACCTTCAATTTCGCGTCTCTGAAAATAATCACAATCTTTAGTGCCTCATGTTATAGAGGTTTGTAAATTTTGTTTACTCATTTGTTTAGTGTTCTCGTGTGGTGTTTATTTTTTTTTCCAGCCACTTAACTCTAACAGACTCCTGTCTACATTATTAATTTTGGGGGGAGAGAAAAAAGTGTTAAACAGGTAAAGAAAATAGCTAATTGAAGGAAAATAAAGGCAAGTCCAAAAATACTGAGGAGAATTTTCTTGATGATTAACACATCAATAAACTGTGAAGAGTGAACAATCGTGCCTGTTGCATGAAATTGATTTATTGTGTGTTACATGGGTTTCTCTTTGTGCATCTTTTAATTCAGTTGCAATGCATGATACTTTACATAATCCAGATGTTTATCACATTTATCACCCCAACATGATCCTGTTGAACATTTTCCAAAAGTGGTGATTACGGGGCTACCACTCTATTTTTCTTTACTTTGTCATTTGAGTGACAAAAAGTGACAAAATATCTGACCACGTTAGAAGGATTTTTTCTAAAATGAAATTCAAGTATGACTATTTATTTTTCAATAGTGCAGAAAGAAAAATACAATTTATAAAAAAATATAAATGTATAAAAAATAATTAAAAATCGTGTCCTTTTATCTTACAAAATAATAGTTTTAAATGGTTTTAGCGCAATTTGGCTCAGTTAGGTTGCTTAGTACTAATCACAGCATTGGGTTTCAGCACCGCAATATTTCCATCTGCACATTTTTGGTTTTTCTCGCTTTTGCTTTGAATATCTTTCAAGTTATTTTCAAGATCAGAAATCTTCCTGTTTTCATGCATTTCCTCTTTTTGTTTTTCTTTATCAATTATTTCAGACTACTTTTTCTTTTTCTCATGCTCTTCCTGTTCTCTCTCTTTTTTTATTTTTTTTTATTTTCAATGTACATTTGATAGTTAGCACATGCTGTCCATGCCACTGACATAAGTTTGCCACTAATTGGAACCAATGAAGGTTTATTTTTATTTCTTCAGACCATTAGCAATCTATATTCTAGAATGTAATACTCTCAATGACATGGCAGATCTATCCTCAGTCTAAATTCTTGCAGTTCTTAAAAAGCCTCTCTCAATGTCAGCACTTCTGTGTGACAATTTTAAAACACATTTCACAATTCTGGTAATGGGTGGATATTTCATGTTTCCATTTGAGTTATGCAGCTTAAAAATATAGTTCCAAAAATGATCAATTCTTTCCCCTTTCAAAGATTCTGGGACACTTTGTATATCAGTAAGAGAAAGCAACGTCCATTCAGTATGCAAATAATGTGAACTGAAATAAAGTGGTAAAATTTTGGAAAGTTTAATGATGCTACTAGTATTGCTGTTCTTTGCAATTTTGTTGGGATATGTACATTGGCAATACTTTAAGACATAACCAGAAGAGGAAGTGTTCAATGGAGTTTTAAGGAGCAAGTGTTTACAGCAAGCAGGGTAAAATTCTGTACTCTCTTTAGTAAACTCATTCTTTTGTAATTCATCAAAGCTACATTTTGTCTCTTTTCCACATTCAATCTTTGCCAATGTAATAAATGTTTTTCATCACAAAGTGCAGTTGTTATATTTTCTCCCTTACAAAAACTGGAGACAGTATTATCCTTTACAAACCTTGAAAGTAGTGATGACAAGCTCTTTTATTTGTACATATAAAATATGTATCAATAGAGTTTCTTGTTGGAAAGTCCAAATAAATTTAGTGAATACCTTTGCAACAGACACAATAAAGTGAAACTCAGCTTTCATAGTAGAGCATCTTAGATATGATACTACTGAAAGAGTGCCATTAGATGGTTTTAAATTTGGATGTTTATTTAGAATATATTCCAGAAAGTATTTTTCCAATTTCCATTATTTTTCCAGACAACTGTTCCAATGTACGACCTCTAGAAGGAACACATTTTATAAAGTAATGCTTTGGTAACTTTAATCTGAGTTGAATATCTTCATAATCTTTCCAGCATGCAGGCCAGCCATCAAAATAGAAACGAACATTCCTAACACATGCTGTTGGTTTATTTCCTAGTTGTTGCACCTTTCATAAATGCATTATGAATGATATGAATGTTACAAGTATCAAAATCAAAAAGTTTTGCTTCTAATGCTCTTTACTTCTTCATTTATTAATCTAAATACTTTTTTATTAACGTTTGGACCATCACTTGCCAACATCAATAATTTATCTAGTTCTAAACCACTAGTGTCTAAAGTTAAGTTTACTTTTTCAACCAAATCTTCACTTTTGGAATGGCCTATGTTTCCAAATTTTAAACTACTGTACTACCCCTCATATGGCATCAAACCAATATCTTACAGCAACTAGTAATTCTTTTTGAGTTTCATTCTTGGTGGTTTCATCATATACAAGAGTATAACTCATTCTTCAATTCCTCAAACATTTAATTTCTAAAATAAGGTCCAAAAGCTTCTGTATGAATATATGTTAGCTTTGTTTACCCAAAGAATATCCTTCAGAAATATTTCCAGGAAACATTACCTTAAAGTATTCATAAATCTGATAACAAGAGACAGGAAACTAATCATTTGCCACAATTCTCATGGCCCATATCAGCGCTGTATTTCTTGATGCAAATGAACTTGAAGTACTATTTGGATCAACTAACTTTAAACTGTTAAGTTTGGCTTGAACATTTTTAATAGGGACTGAGTACTGAGAATGCTGGGTTATGGCTCAAAACCTGTCACTTCAAAGCTAAATTGTTTTTCACATAAATCACAAAATGGATGTTTTGGGTCTTTACATTCACATCAAGTACTTATTTTAATTCTATCACTGCCCATTTTATTTCAGTGCTATGAAACTTAGTTTTTACCATTTTTATAACTTACGGCCTAATGAATAATGAACTTAATAATTAACTTAGGCTAATGGAAAATCTGGAAAAAATCAGTCTAGCCCATGGGCCTCCCTGGAATTTGGTCTCATAGATGCTTCTGGTCTAGCCTAATTGTTTTTTTCCCTTGACAAAAACCACTCCACTGCCTACATGACTCGCAACAGAAAAAATGGATTTTGTCATTAATTAGGCAACAAACAACAAAGAAACACCAGATCCATGACAATACTTCACCCAACTTTCAGTGGGTAGAGTAATAAAAAATACCATAATTTAACTTTGTGACAAAATTTAGTCAAGAGTTTTAAAGGGAAGGTTGATTTTTCTTGTGATTTTTTTTTAAGCAAAAAAAGCAATTTTTCTTTTAAAAAGTGAAAAAAGTGACATTAAAAAAAAGTGACAAAAGTGACACTGGCAGCCCTGTGATTTGAGAATAAAGGGCTAAAGATCTGGATAAATCTAAAACTTTATGGCCCTCCAAATTTATGTCTAGTTAGGAATGTGTTTATTGATTTGTTGTAAAAATCAAGTCTCTATCAGATAATCCCAAATATTCTAATAATAATAATAATAATAATAATTGGGGACTTTAATGCACGTGTGAACTCTGAATTTTTTTTAGAACTGGGTAACACGCATATGTCTGCTAAATTAAAAATATATGATGTAGAAGTATTAGGTGTAACTAGTGGTAATTTTACATACATTAGCGATATTAGTGGTACTAGAGTGGTACCACTAGGTGACTTGATCATTGTCTTACTATTAATAATCTAGAGAGTCAAATTGCCAGTGTTCATATTCTGCATGATTTCCTTTTTTCTGATCATAGACCATTAAAATTATTAATTAATTTTACTAACTTACGTGAAACATGATATGACATAACCCAATAGGTTAGAATAATAACTCCTAGCTTTTTCTCTTCTGTCTTGTTCATATTATCCAGTTCAGTTTATACCCTCTAGGTATATTCAAGGGGATATTCTAGCTTGCCTTGTCACTGTTTAAACCTACAGGAAATATTAAAAGTGATCTTAAGAAAACATTTGTATCATTTAGATGTTTTTCTGATATTGAACAGACTATTAAAGAGGGGTTAAATAACACACTGGATTCTGGAAATTCATGGAGTTCAAGGTACATCTGGGGATTTCAGCCCTAAATTAATGGTTAATAACAAGAATACTGGGGATTTGATTCCTGAAGACAAGTTTTCTTATCGCTCATTCAATACAGGGAATTAAGCATCATAAACACTATACATCAGAATAAGGTTTACTAAGTGTGGTAATAATTTCAAGTCAAGGAAAAATTCTTCAATTGATTTTCACTAAGATAGGTCTTATCTGTACTGTTCTTCCTGTTATTGTTTCTTGTCTATCCTAAAACCCTTCTCAATCATTCTGAACAACTTTTCTTGCACCCACTCCTTGCTTTCCATTGCTTGAATGCATTGTGGTGGTCCTGCTCATCCTGCTTGATGCTTTGTGTGTGGTCCCTTCTCACTTGATGTCTAGTGTACTGCTTGGGAAGAGCTCTTTGAGCACAGCCATGTCTCCTGCCTTCCAGTTTGTTCAATCTTCATTTATTTCATGGCTTGCCAGTAAAATTGGATTTTTACCATTGGAAGAACTGCTTCCAGAGTTAAATCCAGGTGGGTTTCTAGTTTTCCCCAAAAAATGTTTCAGAAATGCGTGCACACACCATTTGGGAAGATCACTTTAAATGCTATTAGCTATAATATTATCCAAAATTTTGTTCACTACACTCTTGACAGAATTAATTCAATGATAAATGCAAAAAACTTCACTTTTTTTCTACGTGAAGGTCAAAATATGAAAATGATGTTCATTTAAAAGTTTGCATACTTCATGTAAGCAACATCTTCACATACTAAGATTGTTTCTTCTTCTGAAACAATTTATTCAAATTTCCTGTATTCTCTTTTATTCAACACTTATTTTCAATAATCAATTATAATTATGCTTTAATTTAAATGAATGGTACCAAATTTGTGTCTTGCCTTGAAAGATGATTTAATGACACTATTAAGGAGTTATTAACCTAAAATAGTTTTCACTAAAAAATATCTTTTATATGCACAAAATAAGAAATCATTTCAAACCTGTAAAATTCTGGCAATTGAGAGGAACATGATTCCAAAGAGGAAGCCATTATACTGGAAATGAATGTGATCTACCAATAATAATCCAGCATTTCCAAATGTAATAAGAAATAATGCGATGTAATTCCTGTGTTTATCTTTTGTTGATTTCTTTACTTCTTCAATGCATCTGAAAAACATGATGAACAAAGAGATTAGTCTAAACTATGAATAAAAATAAAACAGTGAATAAAGAAGTCTCAATGTACCTACACAGGGGCTAATTCAAATAAGAATTTAATAAGTCAACTAATAATAAAAAAGCACTAGGACAGTGGGGTACCTACAATGTAAGAATTAATGGTAAAATACAGTTTGAAATACTGAAAGGTTTCACACTCACTCTTTTACAGCATAAGCAAATACAAGGTCTGTTAAGATGACTGAAAGACGTTGAAACAAAATTGTCATATCTGAAGCATAGTTCAAGTTATGAACAATGAGCATCTGAGGATCAAAATAAAAGGCAAGCTGAAAAAGGAAATAAGCATTTATAGGAATAGTTGAAACAAAATTTTATATAAAGAAAATGTCACTGAATGACTTAAATGAAATCTAATGAATTATCCTCATCATCTCAAAAGTCATTCCCCAAAAAGTGAATGGCTGGAAAATGGGCATTCAGATACATATTAAGATATTCAGAGGTAAAGATAAAAACAAAAGTAGCTAATGTGTGTTTTGTGCGTTTAACTGATTGGAGTGTATTCATTTTTTAGCTCAAGTGGCATGCTCACCCACTGACAATGGGAAAGGGTTCTTAATTTATGTATGTATGTACTAGCAAAGGTACAAAGACTAATTTCTTCTAGTCATAAGTTTTGGAAGATTATTAGTACATTAAAACTATGGATTATAGTTTAATTCAAAATAGTATATCTTCAGATCCCTTTCAATCTGAAAATTTCTGAATTCTTTGCAGTTTCATTCCCAGTTTGGTATAACAAGGTTTATTATAGTAATTAAAATTTTTTTATGCTAAAATATGTTTCTGGTTTTATGAGATTCTATGATACAATTCAGAATGGTCCCAAAGATAACTTTACGTAATAAACAGACTTAATGTGCATGGAACAAGGAACCCTTCTTGGATATTAAATCCACTATAGTCCAAATATGTAATGGTAAATGGCAAATACTAAGTTTTTTTTCAGGATGGAAGCCCAATGCGGGCAACAGGTCACAAGCAAGGAGGCCCCAGCTTTGGGACAGGGTCTAGAGCAGGGGTCACCAACCTGGGCAGTAGCACCCACTAGTGGGCTCACATTAAAGGTAATTAAACATTTATTTCATTATTTATTTTAGCGATTATGTTGATTTATTCTTTTTGATCTAAGGTGGGTGATAAGCTTTTTTAATTTTCAAAAAATCATAAAAGTGGGTGGTGAACAAAAAAAAGGTTGGTGACCACTGGTCTAGAGTTTAAAGCTAACCATGACAGATACATTCAGAACATCAATATACACAAGAAACTCCTTGTTTCTCGCATTATTTTGCCTTACCTAGAGTGTATTGTCTAGTGCATTACTTAAAGAGCTAAAACTACTAAAGTTCAAAAATGTAATCAAACTGGCACATTTTATTTTTATTTATGCATAAAACCAAAATCATTATCCTCAAAAAATGATAAAATATGTGACAGAAATGGTGGTTTTTTTTTAATTACAAGAGGAAAGTATAATGGAATTGGATTTCATAACAGACAATATTACACAAACTATTGGGAAACTAAAACTACACTCAGCAGCAGGACTGGATAGATGGAATGCTACACTGATTAAAAGCTGAAAGAATGAAATTTCCAAGTCCCTGTATTGGATATGGGGAAGATACTTAGTATCCTGGTAAGAGTTACAGGCTAACAGAGACTTTAAGATTCACTCTAGGCTAGCTCAAGAATGAAGTTGAGAAGAAAGTAAATAAAAATAAAGAATTTACTGAAACTGATACTATGCTTATACTTAATAGACATACAAAGCTTTTATGCAGGAATAGTAGTAGCAGTAAAACACAAGAGACAAGTCTCTCACTCCTCCACCACCTATTGCTGACAGAAAATTGTTGTGAAAGAAGAAAACAGGAAAAGTATAATGAAAAAATTAGCTTCAGAGTTCATTCACACCATGCCTACACTCATCTCATGTACCCAATTATGCATTAGAGGTAGTAGAAAATAAAGGATAGCATGAAACTACTACTACTAAATTGAATATACTGTAACACCATACATTTTTTGAGGAATTTTTATTTATTTATTTATTAGATACAAGTAGTAATCATTTCATTGCTGAATAATTTTTGATGAATACCAAGGCCATTGTGCTGAGACTTTCTTTTCAAAATTAATCAACTACATTGCCATCTTTCACAATGGATGCAAAAAACTTCACTTTTCTATGTGAAGGTCAAAATGTGATGATAAAAACCCACTCTAATAGACAGAGTTTATTTCCACAACAGTTTTGATGCCCACTGGCATCCTCTTCAGGTGGATACAGAAAAATGAATGAACCAAAAACAAGAGGGAAAACAGTCCAGGGACCATTAAGAAATTCGCACCTAGGTTAGATCCCATTCTCCCAACACCTGAAGGGCATTTTTATTAAAGGGACCTGCTTATAAGTACATTCGCACAAATTTAAAACTATCTTCTTGTTCTATACATACAGATTTTATTATTTTTTACATAATTATTACATTTATTACATTTAATATTGCATTATTATTATTTATTACAGAAATTATAAATTTATTATTACATTGATTATTACATTGTTGTTTATTATACAGAAATTATAAACTGAAAAATGAATGAAAAAGGCGAGAAGGAAACAATCCAAAGACCATTAAGAAATTCACACCTAGGTTAGATCCCATTCTCCCAACACCAGATGGGCATTTTATTAAAGGGTCCCGCTTATAAGTACATTCGCACACATTAAAACTATCTTCTTCTATACATACAGACAGTGGCGGACCTACATTTTTGGGACCCTGAAGCTTGAACTGTTATGGGGGCCCCTTCGCAACTAGCAACAATAGGGCAACATCCAACAAGGTTCAAAGGGCCTTGCTGCCCTTGCAAGGACCTCGAGGCCCAAATGGCGGAGAACGGGGTGGTGGGGTGGTGTCCTTGAAAATGGGCCATACAGTGAGCCCCTTCCCACCAGCAACGAGGTCTGGGTAACCGCTGTTATCTTCTTCAATGGGGTTGTTCTATGGCAAATCACCACAAATTTTTTAAAAATTTAACCACTACATCTCAGATTTTGATTAAAATTGCTCTACTGGGTTATCTCACATGTCAAAGTCACTGGTGTGAATAAAAATTTCCTAGGCTATGCCTTATAGTTTTCGAGTTATGGGGGGATGAAAATTAGGGAAACATTATATACATGCATGATGCATCATAGAATGATGAAATAAAACATAGCAAAGACCACAGTTAATATAATCTTTTATTTCAGACACCTATGAGAATACATACTACATGAAGCACATTTTACAAAATACTCTTTTTTCTGTTTTTTCTAGCAACATATTCACATACAGTTTTGTCATATGAGAGCTTCCTTGCAATGTCATTTTCTAGAGACAATATGCATAAAGAATTTAAGCGCTCTTCAGTCATGGTAGACCGAAATTTGTTCTTTATAAAGGATAGCTTTGAGAAATTCCTTTCTGCTTCACAGCTCGTGATAGGGATTGTCAAGTACAACTTAAGCACAGTAGTAATATTAGGCCCCTCCTAGATTAGGGGCCCTGAAGCTTAAGCTTCATTAGTTTCATAGTAGATCCGCCACTGCATACAGATTCTATTATTTTGACATAATTACTGCATTTATTATTGCATTTATTATTACATTTACATTTTTAACATTTATTATTATTACCTTTACACTTATTATTACATTTATTTTATTACCTTTATTATTACATAAAATAAATGTAATAATAAGTGTAAAGGTAATAATAATAAATGAGCCATGAGTGGCTTGCACTTAAAGTCACCTTTGGCATTGGTGGCAAGAAGCAGGGTTGCCCGATCCTTGTAGGCTTTAAATCCAGGTGCCTTTGCAACATTCTTTGCAATGTATGTGCGCGACCCAACTTGCTTATAAAAAAGGCTAGTCTCATCACAATTAAAAACTTGCTCACTTTTATATTCTTTGTCTTTAACGAGCTTTTGAATGTAAGGCGTAAATGCATTTGCCCCTTCTTGATCAGCAGAACCAGCCTCCCTACTGAGTTTAACATTATGTAGGTTATACCGATGCTTGAAACGAGTCAACCATCCAGTACTGGCGGTGAAGGGTTTTGGATTCAGTTCGTCCTTCGTCACGTGTTCAACTGTTCATAGATTTGCAACGCTTGCTGCTGAAGAGTGTAACCGTCGACCACACACTTTCTCTCGTTTACCATTTCATCAATCCAAATACTCAACCACTTTTCCATTTTTTCTAAATACACATCCCACACCGCAGAACTTACCTTAGCACTTTGAGGAGTGGCTTCCTTCACACACTTCCAAATTTCGCATTCCTTACTACGAATTGACCTAACCATCGACTTATTCAAACCAAATTCCCACCCTATGGCCACGGTGGCCATTCCACTTTTAAGCCTATCTAACACTTTTATTTTTTCATTAATGCTCAGTACCACCTTCTTTCTCTTAGGGGTACTTTCAATACCACTAACACTGCGCTTGGAACCCATAGTTAATTAAAAAATAAGGCAAAATACTGTCAAAATCACGAAAGTAAACACAAAGTTCAGCGCAGACAATGCGTTGCTAACGAAGGCAACTCAGTGACTGACTCACTCTCAGCTCTCACTCACACGTGGGGAGAAGCAGCTGTGTGAGGATGGACCCGCATTTAGTACACTTTTGCGCATTGGCCAGATGGCGGCCAATTTGACTCATGAATAGGCGGTCTTTCGCTCGCAGATGCTGATTTAATGGTTACTATTATTCTCTCACGAATAGGCGGTCTTGCATATGTTGGTCACACAAATACAGAGGAATGACTGTACATTACAAATGGCACATTACTACTTTTATAGAAAACTAAAAATTTCTCTAGCTAGCCAAGTTAAATATACTGCAATTTTCCCCAAAATTACTAATTCTACACTGTATACCCAAATTGCATCCCTGAAATTGAAAATATCTATTCAGAGGTTTTGATTCCCAAGAGATCCCATCAAGCTTCCCTTCTCTACCAATGGAGTGTTATCTGAGAACTTCCACTGCTCTGAAATCAGACCAAACTAGTGCCTCCTACTATATTTATTGACAAAAGGAACACTACCAAGTCTGGGTCATTCTCTGTCAGATCAACCAAAAAAAATTGAAATTAACACCCTCATCTCTCATATTTTGCTGAAATTTGGTTTATAGGGAGTTTGTGAGCCCTGAATCCATTTCTGAAATTATAAGGTCAATCCAACCAACGGTTCAAGAGATATGACCTCGGGCAATTTGAGGTCACTCGCGAGGTTACTAACATTTGGCAAGCCATAACTTGGGTAATAATTGTCATAATTATATAAAAGTATATATATTTAGAATCAGAAAATGACAAGGAATCCAAATATGCAAGTTTTAGAACTCTAGGTTGAAAAATAAAAAAGTTACACTGTAACCAAAATTTGAGGTCACGATTTGACCTCTGGGGTATCAAATGAGAATTTTTTTTTTAAATGTAAAAAATGAAGGCATAGGCATTGGCTATTAGAATCAGCAAAAAAAAGTTTGTTTATGTTAGTATTTTTCATGTAACTAACATATAAGTGAACACCATATTCATAAGTTGTGCGTCAATTCTACCTATTTTTTCACACTTAAGCTCATAATTTGACCTATAGAAATTAAAATTACATTTTTTATAGATATAAAAAACAAAGTCAGAGTTCTTGACTAATAGAAACAATCATAAAAAGTTTGTTTATGTTGGTACTTTTCATGTAACTAACTTATAAGTGAACACCATATTTATAAATTGCTTGTCATTTCAAGGAATTTTTATATCTTAGCTATCAATTTTACCTCAAGCTCCAAGAATTTAATAAAAATTGTATTTCACTGCTAATCTACACTGGCAATAATAGTTATAATAGTGAAAGGGGAAGACTAAGCTCACATGTAGCCTAAACAAACCTGTTGAAACATGTTGCTACTTGTCTAAGTGCAGAATCAACACAGATAGTTGCAAAATTCCTTGTCTACAGGTTAGTACAGTTCCAGCCAGCACTGTGGGTGGCTGGTGGGTATGGTGTTTTAATGAGCCTCAGAGACTATCAAGGCCTAAAATATTAAGTGTGTATAGCTATATATTTTCTAAAAAATATATATTACCTAATTGTAAATCCTATATCTTTACAGATCAAAATACAATGGTTCGGCACTTGAAATACTGCCAGGACCCTATTCAAAAACACAAGAAACGCATAACAATCAATCTTAGAAAAGTGACTGATGTACTTGTTGAAAAATGTGCTGGAAGAGTGAAAAAAGACTCATTGTTGTGTGTGAACTGCTGGACACTGATAATGAAAAACCCCACTATACTTAGTACCACTGAAAACAACGAGTCTGAGCAGGATTCAAATGAATCATCTACTATCAGTGGCTTGAGTAACATCTCTTCAATTCAAGATCTGGACAATGACAGTGATTGCTTGATAAAGGAAAATCCTTCAACTTCAGTTGAACCAGTTCTAGCATTTCTGGACCAAACACCAGTTAAAAAAAGTAAGTAATAAATTAATATAATAACTTATACTTTACTACAAGGTCTGTTTGATCTACTATATAGCCAATTATATAGCATTTAAGGTACTATAATTAATATTTAATTACTAATATTCAGGTGTGTGAAACCTTTTTTTCTGTTCTTTTCAGAAGGGCTGTCATTAAGCCAGAAAAAGCGCAAGGCTCGTGGTAAGCTATCATCTGCTCAGAAACACCTGAAGGAGAGGCTAGAACTCAGTTATGGTGTTCAAATTACCGAGGAGGTAAGTGATACTTCAAAACCTGAAACTAAATCTGAAAAACATCTAGACAAATAATGAATGAATTGAAACAGTCATTCCTGGAGAGCAAATGTCACCATCACAAACTACAAATATTGACACTCTCACCATACACAATTGAAAAAACAGCTAGTTTCTTTCAAACTACAACATACATGGTGAAAAGAAGCCGTTCACTTAAATCAGAACATGGAATCCTTCCGAAGATTCCACTAATGAGCAAAGGAAAAGTGATATCTGAAGAACACAAAGATATAGTTAGAAGATTCTGAGTCAGAAGAGGTTAGTCGTATGTGTCCTGGCCAAAAGGATTGCGTGAAAGTTATCAGTGCTGAAGGTGCAATGAAGGTGCAAAAACGATTGGTCCTCGGGAATTTAAGAGAGATGTTTGAACTATATAAAAATGATGAAAAGAATCCCAAAATAGGATTTTCCACATTTGCAAAATTACGGCCATCATATTGTGTGCTTGCCGGTAGTGGTGGGACTCATTCTGTCTGTGTCTGCACATACCATCAAAATCCAAAATTGCAGCTGGCTGCATTGGGAGAAAGAGGTCTTTCATACAAGGATCTTATGGATTACAGTGTCTGCAGTACAGAAAGAGAGACTTGCATGATGCAACTTTGCAATGATTGCCCAAGAGAAGAGGGTGTCCTGGATTTTCTTGAGTTACTTGACAGTGTGAAATCAGCTCCAAATGAAATATCTTACAAGCAATGGGTGACTGTTGACCGTTGTACAATGGTTGATAAGGTGGAGCCACTTCATGAATACTTATCATCCCAAAGCATGAAAATCCCGCATGGTTCGTCATCACTTTGTTGCTCAGCAACAATCACAGTACTTCAAGCAGTTGAAAGAAACACTACCACCTCAGAGCGAGGTAGTTATAGTAGGTGATTTCTCTGAGAATTATTCTTTCATTGTCCAGGATGCTGCCCAAGGGTTTCACTGGGACAATTCACAGTGTACAGTTCACCTTTTGTCATCTATTATAGATCATCTGCAGACCAGGAACTTAGCCATTTTAGTGTCTGTTTCTTATCTGCATCACTAAAACACAACACTATAATGGTTTACTCATTCATATTGAAGCTTATGACATATGTTAAATTCAGATGCCCACAATTGAAGAAGGTGCACTATTTCTCAGATGGATGTGCTGGCCAATATAAGAACAGATACAACTTCACAAATCTCTGTTACCATGAAGAGGATTTTGGTCTGTCTTGTGAATGGCACTTCTTTGCTACATCCCATGGCAAAAATGCATGTGATGGGATTGGAGGAACAGTGAAAAGAGCTACTGCTCATGCCAGTTTGCAGAGAACTACAGAGAGGCAAATTCTTACACCAGAACACATGTTTCAGTTTTGTGAAGAAAACTTGAGCAAGAAGATAAATTTTTTCTTTGTAACTACAGCTGATTTGAAAGATGCAGAAGAACGGTTGGAACATCGATTCGAGGATAGTAGGGCTATTCCTGGAACTCAGAAATATCATAGATTTGTTCCCCTAAACAAGGAAGAACTGATGGTGTATCCCATTTCAAGTGGCATTGGAGAAAAGAAAAGAATAAGGAAAAGTCATTTTACTAATGAACCTGCAATGCTTGGTAACCTAAAATGTGTCAAACCAGGAGAGTATGTTGGCTGCATTTATGACATGCAAGTTTGGTATGGAATTGTGGAGGAATATTGTGAAGAGTTTGATGATTTCACTGTGAACTTTCTACATCCCTCTGGGTCATCAGGATCAAGTGCATATTATTATCCATCAAACAAGGATTCATGTGCAGTGCCAGGACATCATATATTAACTGTAATGAGTTGTCCTACCCTAAGAGGAGGCAGCAGAATTCAATACATTTTTCCACAAAAGAAATTGATGAGAGCATCGAGCATGCAAAAATTGTATTAGGCTAGCACATGAATCCTCTAAGTAGGTCTTCCCCTTTCACTATTATAACTATTATTGCCAGTGTAGATTAGCAGTGAAATACAATTTTACATTTTTTGCCTTTGTTTTTATATCTATAAAAAAATGTAATTTTAATTTCTATAGGTCAAATTATGAGCTTAAGTGTGAAAAAATAGGTAGAATTGACGCACAACTTATGAATATGGTGTTCACTTATATGTTAGTTACATGAAAAATACTAACATAAACAAACTTTTCTTTGCTGATTCTAATAGCCAATGCCTATGCCTTCATTTTTTACATTTAAAAAAAAATTCTCATTTGATACCCCAGAGGTCAAATCGTGACCTCAAATTTTGGTTACAGTGTAACTTTTTTATTTTTCAACCTAGAGTTCTAAAACTTGCATATTTGGATTCCTTGTCGTTTTCTGATTCTAAATATATATACTTTTATATAATTGTGACCATTATTACCCAAGTTATGGGTCGCCAAATGTTAGTGACCTCGCAAGTGACCTCAAATTTCCCGAGGTCATATCTCTTGAACCATTGGTCGGATTGACCTTATAATTTCAGAAATAGATTCAGGACCCACAAACTCCCTATAAACCAAATTTCAGCAAAATCTGAGAGATGAGGGTGTAAGCACTGGTTGATCTGACAGAGAATGACCCCACTACTACTCTATCCTGACTAGCAGTTCCTGGAAGCAGTTGCCTTTGCAACGATGGGGTAAAAAAAAGGAAGGAGCAAAAAAGTGAAAGAACAGGGAAAGAGAGTGAATTCCAAAAACAATTTAATATACCATATTTAATGCCTCATAATCTTTACCAGGGTTGTGGAGTCGCACGTTTCAGGGCGGAGTCGGAGTCGGAAAAACTTCCGACTCCGACTCCAATTTCTGTGTCCTGTGTCACCCTTAATTTCTAAATCCTAAATACTAACATTTAGGTTATTTAGTTTTTTTGGTCAATAAACCTTATTCATTGATAGCCCCTAGATTAAGTTTTTTAATATTTTTTTTTTACATTTTCAGAATATACAATTAATATTTATTTAAATATAAAATATAAAATATAAAATTTCACACTTAGTGTGGTGGTGATGAAATGTCTTATTATTATGATAATTATAGAGTGAAACACTAGAGGAGTCAGAGTCGTATATTTAAAATGTGAGGAGTCGGAGTCGGATTTTTAGATTTTTTACAATGTGTGGAGTCGGAGTCGGAAAATTTTGGACCGATTCCACAACCCTGATCTTTACGCTACAAGTGGTAAGACGCACCCTATATTTAGCAAAGAATATTTAGGAAAAAAATATTTCAAAGATTTATCAGCCTGACAAAATATATATTCCCATAATTTTATTAAAAGAACATTAAACAAAACAATAACATATGAGCCCTGAAGTGATTTTTGGAGATGTTTTTCAGGAAAAAAGTAGCGTCTTATGAGGTGTAAAATACGGTAGCTATTTGGAGGTTTTGATGTGAAAATTGCCATGTTAGAAACATTTAAATAAAAATAAAATAAACAAAGACTAGTGCTCTGATACCAGGCCCAACCAGTGTCACCTACTACATTTACATCTAAAGGATATCACTGCTTCTATCTGTATACCTAAACACTATGTACCTAAAGAGTAGCCATGCTTTAAACTTAATTAGCTATTTGGAGGTTTTTACTCCCAAGAATTTCCATCAAACTTCCTGTCTCTACCAATGGGGTATTATCTGAAAACTACTACTGCTCTGCAACCAGACTCAATCAGCACCTCCTACTACAGTCAAGAGTTGATTATCCGCACTTTCTCTGGCCTAGTAAAATGTTCATATTTCAAATTTAGCACCATCTGCACAAGCCCAACAAACCCAGCTGGCAAGAAAGCATGAGCAGTTCTGGCAACACTGCATGATCAAAACATAAATAAACCTCAGCTAGGAATAAACAGACTATTCTGTAGTTACTTTTGAGCCTACTTATGTGTATTTTTTGCCATGTCAAATACAGTACATGTGTGTATCTTTAATATTTTTTATTTAATTACCTATTTTTTATGGGTAGTCAAGTATCTGCACAGGGTATACTAATGGGTATACTAATTAGGGCCCCCTAATGGCTAGAAATGGCCCTGTGTCAGTAATGCAATACTTTATCATAGACTCAGTCAGTGATAAATTTGTGAGACAGAACAAACCTCATCAGGAATTACCTAATTATTTAGTGAATAATTCATCAGACATTCAACAATTACACATGTATCCTTTGATAAAAGAACTGTTCATAAAATACAACACTACACTGCCATCAAGCACTCTGGTTGAGAGACTTTTTAGCATAGCTAGAAAGCTCTTTCCTTCAAAGAGAAACGGAATGCCTGATGAGTTGTTTGAGAAGTCACTGTTTATAAAATTCAATAAAAATAGAAAGTAATTTAGTTGTTTCATAATATGTCATATATGATGTATATATACTGAGTGTCCCAAAAGTCAGTTTACCGAAGAAAATGTTCTCCTAAGGTGAGTTTACTATAAAGAAGAAAACTTGTTTCATAATATATTTACAAAACATAGCCTAAGAAAACAAAAAAAAAAATTTCTGAAACATATTTACAAAACATGTGAATAGTTCTGGTTACAATAACTGTTCAAAATGTCATACATGTTGTTTGATGCACATCTTGTATCTGTCAACAGTTGACCGGCAAATTGCTTTACATAGTTCCTTATCATTGCTTAAGAGCTGGAATTCTTCACAAATGTAATCTTTAATATCCTGAAGACATGCTGGCTTTTTGCTGTAAAAACAATTGTCATAATGTTTAGAATAATCATCAGGAGAAAACATTTTCCTCTGTAAACTGACTTTTGGGACACCTTGTATATTATACGTATATATATATATATATATATATATATATATATATATATATATATACAGGGTGTACATAAAGTCAGGATCTATTTTTGTGAAGCACTTGGAAATTATATGGAATTCAATCATAAAATGATAAAGTGGTAACATTTATTAAATAATTAAGAGTAGGATTCGACGTGACACCCATCAGTATCCCTGCACAGCTCAAATTGTTCCGCAGCATTTCTAAACACATTCTGGAGCATTTGCGGGGTTATGTTATCTGCAGCAGTTCGTATACGTGTATGTAAGTTTTCAAGACTCGTAATCTTCGTCTGATAGACGTGCAATTTGATAAAGCCCCATGCAAAGAAATCTAAAGGGGTTAAATCTGGTGATCTCGCTGACCAAGGTCTTTTGTTGCTTCCGCGTCCGATCCAGCGATTTGGAAAACGTCCATTTAGATAATCCTGAACAATTTTGGCATAGTGACAAGGAGCACCAATCCTATCCCCAATCAGCTGAGGTTCAAGGAATTGCTGCAACATGTCCAGATAAATAAGCCCCATAACTGTAGCTTCAGCAAAGAAAAAAGGACCATAAACCTTAGATTTTGTTAAACCCATCCAGACATTAACTTTAGATGAGTCTCTTTCCCAATTTTGGACGAAATCAT
This sequence comes from Bathynomus jamesi, assembly GCA_023014485.1. Classification (NCBI taxonomy): domain Eukaryota; kingdom Metazoa; phylum Arthropoda; class Malacostraca; order Isopoda; family Cirolanidae; genus Bathynomus; species Bathynomus jamesi. Next base: position 335,442 of record JAJOZX010001522.1, read on the forward strand.
TCAGTCTTTCATCTGCCAAAATTCGACAGTTATGGCGATTTACTTTTCCACACGTATGGAAAGTGGCTTCATCACTAAAGAGAATGTTGTCCATTAAATTATCACTCCAGATTTGTTCTACGAGATCAGCACACACAGCACTTTGTCGAGGGAAATCTTCCTCATGTAAATCATGTAAAATCTGCAAATGATAGCTTTTCTTCTGCAAATTAACTTTCAGAATTTTGTGCACAGATGCCGTCGGGAGGCCGAGTCTGTGTGATGGAGCATGAACGGACATACGTGGCTCCTCAGTGATAATTCCGCGTACTGCATTCACGGTAAGATCTGACATACACGGTCGTCCTGATCTTGCTTCATCATTTACAGATCCCGTTCGTTTAAATTTGTTCACCAATTTTCATATTGTCTTGTCTATTGGCCCCGGCTTATGAAATCTCCTTCTAAACTTCTCTCTGATGTCATTGTATTTCTTTCCCTCGATTCACCAAATTACTATTGCCACACGCTCTTCTGTATTCATTCTAAGGGCTTCTGAAAAGAAAAATAGAAAAAAATAATTATTTCACAAAAATAGATCCTGACTTTATGTACACCCTGTATATATATATATATATATATATATATATATTATATATATATATATCCCCGCAAGGGGGTTCTAAGCTCGTGCTCTTGAGTGCTCTTGTGCTAGTTTGTACGTGCTTGTTCTGGAGGTTTCATGTGCGCCCTCCCGGCCCTAGCACCCAAGGATGATGGGGCTCGACCCTGCAGTCCTTGTCATCCTTGGTCTTTTTCCACTTCGACTGTCCCCTCCACCCTTTCTTTTTCCTCTGTCTTTCCTCTCACTTTTTCTTGTTTTTCCGCTGAGATATGCCCTTTTAAATAGAGGCGAATCGGTTCTTCCCGAACTTAAAAAAAAAAAAAAAAAAATATATATATATATATATCTCTGCAAGGGGTTTCTAAGCTCATGCTCTTGAGTACTCTTTGTGCTCGTTTGTATATGCTTGTTCTTGGAGGTTTCACATGTGCCCTCCCGGCCCTAGCACCCAAGGATGTTGGGGCTTGACCCTGCAGTCCTTGGTCTTTTTCCACTTTGACTGTCCCCTCCACCCTTTCTTTTTCCTGTCTTTCCTCACTTTTTTCTTTGTTTTTCCGCCGAGATATGCCCTTTTAAATAGAGGTGAATTGGTTCTTGTCAAACTTAAAAAAAATATATATATATATATATATATATATCATAGTGTATCATATTGCAATACATATATTATTCATATATCTAGTATTGTAATGAGATACATTTTTGCCAATGTATCAAGTATCATATCACGTTACTTTTTTTGGCCCCAATACACCAGTTACACCACCCTGGTGGCATTCAAATATAATAACTGTATAAATGACATGTTAATAAGGAACAAACCTAAGGACAAAAAAGACACAGGTGTATATATATATTACCATGTAAAGAATGTCCTGATAATGTATACATGGGAGAAATGGGAAGGGACCTCAGTAAAAAATTTGTGAACACAAGAGAGATGTGAGGATGGGGAATGAAAAATGTGCTGTATTCTGTCATTTTAGAGACTATAACCATGTAATAGATTTCAATAATTGCAACTTTGTTTTGCAATCTAATAATTATGCTAAGCATAGAATTGTTGAATCTAATCTTATAGGCTCTATAAAAAATTTTAATCTATCTGGTGGTCAATTATCTTTTAACAAATTTTGTAACATTACCATCCAAAAATTCCCAGGCAACACAGGTACATCCATCAAGTCAAAGCTGGGTCAGAGGGGTCACTTAACTATCCCTTGATAAGAGGATGGGAAGGTTCAGTCAGCTAATCCCTGATAACTAACTTCCAGGTGTATATACAATCTGTTCTCTATTTATACAGTCATTACCAATTGACAAGGACTTGTGAGGAGCCAAAACTGTATTGGTGTTAAGAAATAAAAATGTACATCTTCCTGAAGAGTAGTTTCCTTCGCACATATATAATATATATATATATATATATATATATATATATATATATATATATATATATATATATGGTGGTCCTTATTTTTTAACTTTCAAAATTCAATGCTGCTACCCCTGGATATTATTACTAACTAGTCTCAAAAAAGTGCTGTAAGCAAAATTTTAGCTCAATCAGGCTACATTATCTGGTGCCACATTGGTTGTCAGTACACTATTAGTATGCTGATATTGTTATATAGTCTATGGTGTGAAACTCCATATTTGGGGATGATGGGACAGAACCTTAGAACTGAAAATAAAGCTTTTTTTCCAATGGAAATATATTTCAAACATCAATCAATTACATAGTTTAATTAAAAAATGAGAAAAACAAGGAGACAAACAAAGTCCAGGAAGTGCAACAACAATATATATTAAGAGATACAATATTACTCTCATGGGAGCCCAACTCCCACTCATTGTTGTCTATTTCTGGGCAAGAGTGCTCTTCCATGCATCTGGAAAATGCCTCCGATGCTCCTCATTGGTTTGGAGGGGGAACTGGTGCTGATCCTCATTCCTGGTGATGACAGGATTGAACTCCTGAATCAGCTTCACTCCTTGCTTTGCGCAGTCATTGATCACACAGAGGCTTTTGGATCAGGGTTGGCATAATTGCCCACTTTATTGAAAAAACCCAGCCCACCCAGGTTTTTTCAATAAAACCTGGACAAAAGTGGGGGAAAACAGTTTTTTTTCAAAAGTATGTCATTAAAGTCTCCAATACAATAATAATTAATGTTATTTATCTTTTTATATCTGCTAAATGGTTTAGAGGTATAAGATGATAAAAACATTTATAAAAGGAATACAGTTGACACAATAAAATACACCTGTATTTAATTTATAAAATATTTCATGACTCATGTACTATATTTTAGATACACACACAACTCACTTATCAAACTCAACAACCCCTGACAGCAGACATGTTCAAACAGATTTCCACCCAATTACCAAAGGGCGACAATTCATGGGAGTGATCTGTGTAACTTGTTTGAACATGTTGTGCTCTGTTCATACTTCAGGGTTAGTCAGTAAGGATCAAATAATGCAATGTACAGTATTCAGGTGGTTCCCAGTAGTGAGAAAAAGAGTTTGTTAACAAATAGTATCAGGCATCAGCACTTGACACACTTGATTGTAACTATTATTTAAATACTGTACACTACAGTAAATTTTATTTGATAGCTGTCGGCTATAATTATTAATATTTTTGTGTGTAAGATTGAGTGTAAAATAATTTTATAGTGTATTATATACACATATATATATATATATATATATATATATATATATATATATATATATATAATTATAGTGTATTATATATACAGGGTGTTTGAAAACTTTCTGTACAAATTGTAATGGGGGATAGGCAACACCAAGACAAACCCTTTTCATCTATAAGTGTATGTCCGCTGACGTCACCATTCGGCATGAGAGGGCACCGCTGCAATTGGCTAAAAGGTGAAGTGGGCTAGACTCGCGCTTGCCGCGGGCATTCTTAAATCGGACGTAGTACGCGTAACATGGAGCGCTTCACGACTGCTGAGATGGCTGACATGCATATGGTGTATGCAGAGCTGGGCAATAAATATATTGAATGTATTTAAATACTAAATACTAAATACATGGAAGAAATGTATTTAAATACTAAATACTAAATACATTTTACGAATGTATTTAGATACTAAATACAAAATCATCAATTGTATTAAAATACATTTGTAAATACATTTCAAATACTACAAATTTTAACATATGCATTCACTAATTCATATTTGATAAATTTCTACTTTAGGGGACACGGTGAATTTCGAAATAAATACACCACTCGATAGATCAGACGATTTTAAAAGCTTTTTCATCAATGAATTTTCCATCGCAAATTGGATTGATTACAACGAGTTAGTTACACAGGCCCACTTAAGGCAGAGCCATTTTGTACGATTATTCGGTCAATTTCAAGATATTTTTTGATGTCTAAAAAAACACTTACCTTCAGATGAGTGTACAGATTCGTTGTAGCATTGCTTGCAGCAGAGACTTCGTGTTTACACAGCAAGCAGATGCACTTTACCTTATTACCGTCTTTGTATTTAATTTTAAAGTATTTTCCATCAAACAGAGGGTGCACTAAATTGTTATCTGCAGATATATCACTGTTTGATTCACCGGATTTGCTTGTTGAAGCCATGACACGCACACGATAAAGAAATCAACCGCTTTCGACTAAGAGTGGCACACACCTGATTGAACTGACACGTTGAAACATGAACCATGCTGTACTACACTGTCGACGCGTCGTACTGTGCTAGTACAGCACGTGTATTAAACCAGTAAAAGTATTTACATTTTTATATTTTGAGTATTTAAATACTTGTATTAAATACTCATATATTAAATACATGAAAAACAATGTATTTATAAATACAGTTGTAAATACACAAATGTATTTAAATACAAATGTATTTAAATACTGCCCAGCTCTGGGTGTATGGGGCTGCCAATGGAAACGGAAGAGCTGCTGTGAGGTTGTACCGACAGCGCTTCCCAAACAGACGTGTGCCAAACCACCAAACGTTTGCGCATTTGCATCGGCGACTGCGAGAAACTGGAACATTCCATGCAAACATGCATGACACTGGTTGGGAGAGAAATGTGCGCACTCCTGACATGGAAGAAGAAATCCTACGGTGATTTGAGGACAATCCAAGCGCAAGCACGTGAGGTGTTGCACATATCCTCGGTGTGAACCACGACCTGGTCTGGAGTGTGTTGCATGAGCAGCAGTTACATCCTTTTCATTGTCAGAGAGTCCAGGCATTAGAACCTCGGGATTACCCTCTTCTTGTGGAATTCGCACGCTGGTTTCTGCAGCAGACAGCGGTGCAGCCTAATTTTCCGGCTTATGTGCTGTTCTCAGATGAGGCCTGTTTCACACGTGAGGGTGTGTTTAACATGCACAATTCTCACGTGTGGGTGCACGCAAATCCACATGCTACACAGGTGCATGCTCATCAAGAATGGTTCGCCATCAATGTTTGGGCGGGTATCATCCATGGCAAGTTGATTGGGCCATACCTGCTGCCTGCCCGACTCGATGGGCGGGTTTATCGGATATTTCTTGAAGAAACGTTGCCGGAACTGCTGGAAGATGTTCCCGTGGCTATTCGTAGACGAATGTGGTTTCAACACGACGGGGCCCCAGCACACTCCAGCAACGATGTGCGGGATTATCTGAACGCCACTTTTGGGGACCGATGGATAGGCCGGGGTGGGCCTGTAGCCTGGCCACCGAGATCGCCCGATTTAACATGCCTCGATTTCTTCCTGTGGGGACACATGAAGAACCTCGTGTACGAGACTCCCATTTACTCAGAAGAAGACCTCGTAGCAAGAATCGCTGTCGCCGCTGGAACTGTTCCCGAAATGCCGGGAATCTTTCGACGTGTACGTCGGTCAATGCTTCGACACTGTCGGGCATGCATTGATGCTACCGGTCGCAACTTTCAGCACCTTTAAATAAACATGCCTTCTTTAAATAAACATGTTACGCGTACTACGTCCGATTTAAGAATGACCGCAGCAAGCGCGAGTCTAGCCCACTTCACCTTTTAGCCAATTGCAGCGGCGCCCTCTCGTGCCAAATGGTGATGTCAGCGGACATACACTTATACACAAAAAGGGTTTGTCTTGGTGTTGCCTATCCCCCATTACAATTTGTACAGAAAGTTTTCAAACACCCTGTATATATAATTATATTAATTAAAAAAATCTTTATTATAATTAATGAATAGACTATAGGTCGTTACAATATAAAATTGAACATATTATTTACAAAGAAAAATGCCACGTGTAGCAGGTGCAGGAAGAAAAAGTAAGGGTGAATGGAATGAAGTGTTAAGTGTAGAAGGAACAAATAAAGTTATATGTAAGTATTGTAACACTGAAATAAGTAGTAAAATTGAATGGATAAAACCCCATTTAAATAAATGCCCTAAACGAGTTACATCATTAGGCTATGAAAACCCTTCACCTAAGCCTTCTGTGTCATCAAGCCATTCAGATGAAGTGCATGAAGAATTGATGCTTTCTGACAATGAAACAAACACAAGTACATCAACTGCTTCAGTACTAGCATTCAAAACACCATAGAAAAAGAAAGCAAAGTCAGTTCAAGAATGGGTACATAGCCACCACAGAACTGTACAGCCAAAAATAAGAGATTTTTCAATTGTAACAACTCCAGCACAGCAAGAAGCAATAGACAAAACAATTGCAAGATTTTTTTATGCTAGCAATCTTTCTTTCCAGACTGCTGAAGAGAAATATTTTAAAGAAATGATGAATATTGCAAGACCAGGTTATAAGACTCCATCACGCAAGGATCTAGCAGGGCATTTGTTGGATGAAGTTTACAATGATGAAGAGAATAGTCTGAAAGAACAGTTGAGTGCAGCCAATTGCACATTGACATTATGCATAGATGGATGGTCATCTGTGAAGAATAACCCTATATTAGCCTCATCAGTGCACACAGGTCAAACATCATTTCTACTTAAGTCATTGATTCAGGATCTGCGAAGAAAACTTCAGAATATTGTCTGCAAGAAGTTAAATCAGCAGTGGAAGAAATCAAAGAAAAGTACAACAAAAAAGTGAGCTTTTACATAGATATTGATTCCATAAATTGCACAATTTTATTTTGTCTTTGATTATTGAAAAAATAAGTTTTAATATACATCTGGGAACAGGAACTTGTGTAAAATACAATAGTTATCAATAATTAAATTGTAATTAATACTATTAATTATAAAAAAAATTTCTTCATATTATTCTTGAAACTGAAAACAATCTTTGACATCCTTACAAAATAATTTGAAATAAAATATTGCAAAATATTGTAATACTGGTACTGAATTTACTGTACAGAGTCTATAGACAGTCAGAGATTTGGTTCCTAGATATAGTATATAATGAAATATATAATTTAATCTGTTTTACTTTAACTAATTTTAAATGTTTTATATGTAAATTTTGGATTTTTTAGAACATAACCAAGTCTCTGATGGAACTTATTCCTGTACTCAATCTGTAAATTGGTATAAAATGTTACAATAAAAATTTGTGTTCTAAAAAACAGGTTTTTGCAATATGCACAGTAGTGATGGGATGATACCAAAATTTGTAACGATTCCGATTCCGATTCCACTAAAAAGTCTCGATTCCGATACGATTCTCGATATTTTAAAATATAATTCTATACTTGTTTTTCTGGAAATTGTCATATTTTACTCTGGTAAGATTAACTATTTACATTATGAGTATGGTAATATAAATTATAAATTATAATAGATTGGTTTAAAAATAAAAATCAACTAAGTTGTAACAATTCATTTTAATCTTCTTGATTACACATCATGGATATACATGTTTTAATGTATAGCTACAATACAATAAAAATAAAATTTGTTATCCTCTTTCATTTAAATTTTAAAGTTTACATTGCAAAACTGGTTCAATTAAAAGTTAAAGAATCGTTTTAAGAATCGGAAATCATGGTACAATTCTCTCGATTCCGATTCCTGAAAAATGCTTGATTCTTCCGATTCTCGATTCCGATTAATCGTCCCATCACTAATGCACAGACAATGAGGCTAAAATGAAACGAATGAAGAAATTAATGAAAGAGGACAAACAAGTGGACCACATCATTGCATATGGCTGCTCAGCCCACTATCTTAATTTGCTGGAAAAAGTAGTTACACCTCAAACTGTTATGAAACATGTAGTTGAAGTTCAAAAATATTTCAGAAACCATCATCAGCCTCATGTATGTATCATGGTAGCTACAGTATTATGAAGTTTGATAGAGTATCTATTTATTCTAATATGAAACATGGCTCAAGTTTTAATTTTTACTTTCTTGTACAGTAGTAACTTGTATTGAATGAATTATATCCTTATAAATAGGAATTAATATAACTTTTTTTTTGTATTCATAGGGATGGCTCCAAGAAAAAGGAGGAATGATGCCACAAATATCTAATGACACTCGGTGGAATAGTCAAAAAGCTTGTACTGAAACATTCATAAAAAACTTTTATAAATATGTTGATATATCCAATGAACATAAGATCGATGACAATATAGCAAAAGTCTTGGCCAACACTCATCTGTACAAAGAGATAGTAGACCTTCAAAAGCAAATTACAGAAGTAGCTGAAGCTCTCAATATGGTAAATAAATAGAAATAAACATGTATTATTCACATAATTTTACATGTACATATGTAGCACATTCACATCTGTAAGTACTTTTATATATTATATAACCATAGAATATGAAAACAAAAATATTTCGTTACAGCTCCAAAGTGATTCAGCAACATTGTCCACTGCAACTGATGTTTAGATAAGTCTACTTCAAAGTGAAGCACTGGAACCTTACAGATCAAGCATCAAGTCAAGAATGGATGAAGCAATTGAACCTTTCTTCTATATTGCCAACTTGATGGATCCTTCTGCATTAGGTATTTTTGTTTATTTACCCTATGCTAGATTAGACATGCACTGTGGTTGTATTTTGCTCAAGATTTTTAGTTCAAATAGGTGGTATGTAGTGTACATGTTAAAATATCTAGTAATGTACAATACTTAAATAGGTGTGTATATGGTCTTTAGCTAACTACTATATAGTAATTTTTTTTTATTGAGCTGCTATAATATCTATTTAGAAATAAATAAAAATTAATCAATTATTCCTCCCAGATTGACATTGTTCTCGTATTCATATTCTTGTGTTTATTTATGCAGGAGCAAAACTGAGTGCTGAGCAAGAAGATGAAGCAGAAGAGTGGATAACAACTCACAAGTCTGAGTTTCTCCCACAGTTCATGGCTTTTAGGATTAAAGATGATGGAATATTTCCAGCTTCAATGTTTCAACCACAAGTTCTTGCCATGTATAAAGATAGACCTACAAAATGGTAGCAGCTTGTGGAAAATTGCACAGCAAAAAAAAGAACACTGCCAGCTGATTTTTGTCAATATTTTAAACATTTGCTTAGTTGTCCCCCAAGTTCTGCATCCATTGAGAGAATATTCTCTACTTTTGGTTTGGTCTGAACAAAATTAAGAAACAGGCTAGGCGTAGATAAGGCCACAAAATTAGTTAAAATACACAGGTACTTGCGCTTAGCAACTCCACCTCTAGAGGTAGATTCTGATTATATGGTCATGGAGACAATGGAGTAATTATAAAATGTTTATGAGCAATACTGTCTTATAATTTTATAACAATTTAATAGTTAAATACTGGAATTTGCTATTTGGTTTTGGATCATTTCACACATACTGTATTTTAATTTTGTTTTTCAATGAGTTTCATAACCTACTGTTCAATGCTGCAATACAAATGTAAACTTAGTGACTAAACTTTTTAATGTCCTACATAGATTGAATAACCTGTTTAGTTTATAGAGCATTAGTTAGTAATTATAAATAATATAACAAATGGTATTCCTATTTTAATGAAAAAATCCAGATAAATATAAAAGAAATGGCAACTTTTGAAAAAATCCACCTGGGTGGGTAAAATAGCAGGTTTTTCAAGTAGGTTTTTATAAAACCCAGGTGGGGAAAAATGGGTTACCCACTTCTGTGCCAACCCTGCTTTGGATGTGGTGAGAAGCAGCCTCATAATCCTCTTGGCTTTCCCACTCAGTGGGGTCCACACTGAGGAAGCTGTCTGGGAGATTGAGAGCCATGAAGAGGCGCCAAGACTGCAAGGTGAAGTTCATCACCATCTTGTCCTTCAGGGTGGCATCCACGGGGACACAAATCCACTTTGGTGGGTCCTCAGATCCTTCATCTTAGAGAGCAGTGATCATGTTTCTTTTTTTCGGGAGTCACTTTTATGTTAAAGAATGCCAATCCAGCCAGCTCTTCTGACAGATGCCACAGATGCTGGCCAAAAGCCTTGGACCCACAGTGGCAATCTCCCCACTTGAACCAAATGGAAATGTATGTCATTACCGCGAGTAGGATAAAATGGCTGAGGCTTCACTTCTCTTGTGGACTGAGCTTGAACTGGTTGTGGAAGAGGAAGATATTGATGGCTATATGGACTGAGCCATCCATCAGGCATAGTGGTAAGCACTGGGATGGATGAACTGGATACCATGAGGGGAAATGCTGACATGACTACAATGGTGAGCTCGAGCAACTCACAGTAGTCATCCTGTGGCTGTGCCTCCTGGGATTGGCACTTGCAGAAGCCAATGATGTCATCAGCTCCAGAGTCATCTTTCAGTGGTTTGAAGTCATTCAAGTCGAAAAAACGCCACCTCTGCTTGAACCTCTTGAAGTTAGGGGGATGTCTGGACCAGAGGAAGGCCTGAAGCGGAGAGTGAAGACTTGCTTGGCCACAATTTCCAGATGGAGGCGGCTAACATCAAGCCTTTGCTGGATGAGTGTGCAAGCTCCTCTACAAACTCCTGTGTTGCTTGCCATCATATCAAAGGACATGCCTCTGACACAATCTGAAATACCCCATTCATCCAGAGCGTCAATGGTAGCATTCACTATGGCTTCACCCATACCAGAAGGCAGTTTGGGCATACATTGCAGCTTCAACACTCCTTCACCAGAAACAAGATCGGAAGACACTCAGCAGCATTGCCACCAGTAAGATTGGGAATGATCTTACCATCCCAGTGGATAATGAGGGGCATAGTTGGATCGAAGGACTCCTTCAAGACCTCAGCTGTCTCCTGATGCAACTTCATGTGGATTTGGAGGATACTCTGCCAGTTCAGGGCCACCATCAATGGGTTTCATCCATATGCAGAAGCAGCTGCCATCAGGATGTATGCAGCAGACATGCGGTAATAGTAATAGACTATTACAGGATTTTTCAAGTAATAGTAATAGATCATAATTTTTTGGCTGTAATAGTAATAGAAGGCAAAGTAATAGATAATAGTCTATTACTTTTCTATTACAGTGGTAATGGACATATTGTGTGACCAAAGAACTGAAAAAATGAACTAAATCTACTCTCAACTAAAATAAACATGCATGTGAACTATAAAAACTTTGATTGCATTTACTGCAGCAATATAAGATCACCAAAACCAAGACCTTTTCAAAGCCATAAACTAGTTAAAATGCCCAACAAGGTTAAAAACTTCCATCCTGTGGAAGAGCTGAAGTATAAATGACTGTGTTAAGGCATAATCACAGAAAAAGGGATGGTGGCTGTCATATGTCTGGCAGTTGGTGAAGACAAAAATTTTTTTTTTCAGATTTCAAACATTCAAGGTAAGAAATCTTTAAGTAAAATTCAGTCCTGTACATATGGCAGCCAGTCACAACCCAAAATTGCCCTAAAATATTTTAAAATGTTGAAAACAAAGCTATCCATACTATAGAACAGCTTAATATTTGAAATGGTGTTTTCTCCTAAAATATAAAATGCCTCGTATATTTGTCTCTGTTCCTGGTCCCTGACTTTCAAAATAGGTTTAGAATCCTGAAAGTTAAAAATATGATTATGAAGTTCCCTATGCTATTAGTATTACCTATGTTATAAGTATTACCCGATCTCAGGTCACATTTTTGAACTAATATTGTGGCAAATTTTTCCTTCAATAAAATAAAATTTATCAAGACATACAGTCTCTGAAATTGTAATGATTTGGTTGAAACAAATATTTGTTAACACACTGCTTCTAATTGCATTTAAATAGACATAAAGATCCTTTTTAAATGAGTGAAGTACAGTGGACCCCCGATTTGAGTAAGTAATCCATTCCAGCATGGCGTACTCAATTCGAAATGTACTCAAATCGAACTTAATAACCTATGGGAATTAATTAATTTGTTCCAAAACCCAAAAATTTCACCCCACCCCACTATAACAGTACACTATGTCACTATGCCACAATATAAAATACAGTATCAAAGTCACTGCATGTACGAATCACCAAATTTATGCTATATTTTCACTATTTTATGCTGTAATCAACAGAAACTAACATAAATAAACACTAAGTACAAAGTCAGAAAACAAAATATACGAAATTCTAACAGAAATCCCTAAGAACACCTGTACTATTCAAAACATTAGACCCCGAATGTTCCCGCAACGAACGCTCTAGACAAACTGAAACGCGTTCGGTGTCGCCGGCTGGCGTACTCAAATCGAGTTTTCTACTCAAGTCGAGTCAATAGGAGCCTATGGACGAGCGTACTCAAATCGATGCGTACTCAAATCGGGGGTCCACTGTACCTGACATACAAAAGTAATTGTAATAGTAATAGATGACCAAGTAATAGGTGAAAAATAAAGTAATAGTAATAGAAACCCAGTAATAGAACCCATGTCTGGTATGCAGCATTGCGATTGGTGGTCTTGGTCCAATCGAATGCTGTGGCTATCACTGGAGTCAACAGGGGCTCCAGAGGCTTGTTGTCACTTCAGAGGTGCTACCATGGAAGTAGAAGGACCTGCTGCTGTAGAGTTCTCATCACTCACCATCTCATGGGTGCTGCTACTGGAAGAGCTCTCCAGCTCCACTCACTGGCTTCTTATTGGTGATGTTTCATGTCCTGTTCCTGACATGCTGTCTCGGTGTGGCTTTGGCTCAACTTCTGGGACTACTCCTCCACCAGCTTCTTATCCACTCCCATCATGCAGCCCACCTTCCTTTCTCCCTCTGTGCCATCAGGAACTCCTCCTCCTCTTCATTTTTGATCAAGTTGTTGGCACTGGCATGGGCGACATCAAAAAGTTCCTCCAATTTCTGAAGGAAAGCCTCCCTCTTCCTTTTTTCCACCTCCAACTTCCTACTCTTCATCTTTCCAAGACAACACAAAGACACAAAACAGCAGCAACCAAGAGATAATATTAGAGATGCAACATTCTGAACCCAACTGTGCAGGAGACAAATGAACACTGGAAGTGCAATTACTTGCACTTGTCTATGACTAATGAAGGTCATTGAATTTTCTCCCTTATCTTATGGGGGAAACATTGAGATAATATAGCAGATAATATAAGTCAATTCAGCTAAAATTTTGCTTACAGCACTTTTTTGAGACTAGTAACAATATCCAGGGGTAGCACATTGAATTTCAAAAGTTAAAAAATAAGGACTACCCTAATGTGGCACCAGTAAATATTCTCTGATTCATGTGAAATTTTGTCTACAATGATTTTTTTATATTTTTAATGAAATCCAGGGGTAGCAAAATTAAATTTTGTGACTTGAATTTTCCCTGATATAGCTAAGGACCACCCTAACATATATACTGTATATTTTTTTTTTGCATAATACAAAAATACCCAACCCACCTCTAAATAATATAGTATGAGACCAATGTAAGTAATGAATACAGTACATTTCTTAATTAATATTAATTTATAATCAGCTTTCCTTTTCCATATTACAGTATTAGGAAGTATTTTTAGTTTATAAATTCTGTTGGCAGCTAAATAGTTGAAGCAAAACTTAACTCAAATTTGATAGCCAAAACTTTATGCACAGTGCAAACCATATATATTTTTTCTACTGACAATGATAGCCAACAGCATCTGATTAGCCAAAACCTTCTTTTTATTTATCTATTAACTTTTTTAAAATTTGTATTCCTTTCTTTGAGGTGCTTTAAATTGATACTTATGAAAAACTATATAGGGCTATGGGTTGATTGCCTGTTAACCTCATCTGTTAGAAATTTCCAGCAGATTTCAGTGTAGAGTTAATATCAAAAGACCTACATTTTTTTGTTAGAGTTATGTATGTGTAGGTCTTCAAAGGACCTCTTTATGTATTGGTTTTAGTGGTTAATGTTAAATTTATTTGCCTTTGGTATTTTAGCACTGTCTACATGGTAAAGAAAGAAATTGCCTTACCTTATTATTTTGTTGAGCCTCGCTTCCATTCGTAGGACGCAACTATGTTTTTTGATGTAGGGCCGTGGTATGATGGAGTTACACAACGAGTTGATTTGACGTAATTAATATAGGCAGTCACTATATTTAAATTCCTGAAGGTATAGGCCTATCCTTTCGCGTTATTAGGTTTATATCATATATTATTCACTCAGAATTTATAGGAAGATAAAGTACATCTTCCTTGCTTAAAAGCAGGGCTTAACATAACCAAGCTCCAAGCAAGATGCTAATATAATATATAAATTGTACTTTTATTATTTGCTGATTTTGCAAAGTTTGTTGACTCTTCTCTCAAAATAATTTTCACGAGTCAGCAGTGAAAAATTTTTAATACAAAATAATAAATTTGGTTTTCTTGTTGTCATGCAGGCCCAATGCCTATGCAGGGTTCATACACAGGTCCAAGAATAAAGTTTCCTGATAATCCCCTCATATTTCAAATCTGATCCCCTGATATATAAATATATATAAAAACTATATAAAAATTGCATAAAAGGTGTAAAAAAAAATTCACATTTCATATAACGCAATTAAAACCTAATTTTTATTCTAACTACTCTTAAAAAAACATATGCAAAAATCACATGGCAGGCTAAAAAAATTAATACTAGATAAGAAAATGCATGAGTTTTATATAATGTAAAACAAATAGTGCTTGTTTTTGTTAAATTATTTTGCATTAACATTTTAAATTAATTTATAGTTAAATTATTTTATATTAACATTTTAAATTAATTTATAGTTAAATTATTTATAAAATATTTACAGATAATTAAGACCTAAATATTTCATAAGTATTTTATATTCCCCTGATATTCTCAAAAAATCCAAAAAAATCCTGATATTTTTGCAGGTGTGTATGAACCCTGCTACATATAGGGTTCTCTCTATGCATGGCAATTATTTTCATTCCCAATTTTATAGATATTTAATTCAATTAATTAATAATTTATATTTAATTAAGAAGTAAAGGTACCACATATGATACCATACTTGTAAACCTGTATAGTTTTTCCATATAGTGCAGGGGGGGGGGTCAGAGAAAAATTTGTGTTATAGATTAAATTTTTTGATAAAACAGTGTGTTTTAAACCATGTGAAATGGGTTAAAAAGAATGAAGTAGGAATTTAGAAAGAGAAAGGTTACTCAAGACCTATTTAAATATAAAAGTTCAGGATGCCAACTTCTCAAGTTTAGTTAAAGTTATGTCAATCAGTTTGACTCCCCGTAGGTATAGGAAATTTATGGAATTAAAGTAAAGTTATTAAGCATTTTAACTTTGCTCATTATTTGTGTAAGTTTTATAAGTCACCAGTTTTTAAATGTTGTTTTGGAGTTTTGTTATGTTCTGTTAATGATTTATGTTTTAAAGTGACTTCTACATTGGTGAGTTAATTGAAATGTAATGTACTGTACTTCCACGTTGTGTTGTTTGGTTAAGAGAGTTTGTACTGTATTCAAACCTCCTACCACTTCAGACTAGTCAATACCCATAGTTTTAGTAGAGTAAATGTTACTCCTCCACAGGTAGATCTGGAGGGCTTGGAGCTTTGAATCCTGTAGTGGTTTTGTGTTTGGTCTCTGGCCAAGGGAGGCCATGAGACATTGTTGTTTGGCCCATGGCAAAGGGAGGACATAAGACCCTCGTTGTTTGGCCCATGGAGGCCATAAGACCATTGTTGTTTCCCATGGCCAAGGGAGGCTATAAGACCCTTGTTGTTTGGCCCATGGCCGAGGGAGGCCATAAGACCCTTGTTGTTTGGCCCATGGCCGAGGGAGGCCATAAGACCCTTGTTGTTTGGCTCATGGCCGAGGGAGGCCATAAGATCCTTATTGTTTGGCTCATGGCTGAGGGAGGCCATAAGATCCTTATTGTTTGGCCCATGGCCAAGGCCATAAGACCATTGTTGTTTGGCCCATGGCTGAGGTAGGCCATAAGACCCTTGTTGTTTAGCGCATAGCCAAGATAGGCCATAAGACCCTTATTGTTTGGTGCATAGCCAAGGTAGGCCATAAGACCCTTATAATAGGTTGCCCTATGGCCAAAGTAGGCCATCAGCCCCTTCTTGAATAGTTTGGGCTATGGCCAAAGTAGGCCATCAGCCCCTTCTTGAATAGTTTGGGCTATGGCCAAGGTAGGCCATCAGCCCCTTCTTGAATAGTTTGGGCTATGGCCAAGGTAGGCCATCAGCCCCTTCTTGAATAGTTTGGGCTATGGCCAAGGTAGGCCATCAGCCCCTTCTTGAATAGTTTGGGCTATGGCCAAGGTAGGCCATCAGCCCCTTCTTGAATAGTTTGGGCTATGGCCACAGTATGCCATAAAACCCTTTAGAGTAGAGTAGTTTGGGCTATGGCCAAAGTATGCCATAAAACCCTTTAGAGTAGAGTACGGTAGTTTGGGCTATGGCCAAAGTATGCCATAAAACCCTTTAGAGTAGCTTGTATGTGCCACTGTCTAACCATATAATTTTTGGCACAAAATTATTTGCACAGAACCAGAGCACAGCAATAAAAGCCTTTACTTTCCGATCCTTGGTTATGTTCAGACAGGTTGCTGTGTTTGTGACACATGTAAAGAGTAGTGTGTGTGTGTGTATATATGTTTTTTTTGCATTCCTCTGAATCCAGTTGGTCTTCAAAACTTGGATTCACCACTCCAGTGAAGTCAATACCCGTAGTTATGATTTAAGTAAATGTTGTGTCCCCTACAGGTAGGTCTGGAAGGTTTGGGGTTTTGAAGGAATCCAATCTGTTTGCAAGGAATGCATGTGTCTGTTGATGAAATCTGTTGAGTGATTCTTCTTTAAAAGAAGAATTGGATGCTTGTAGTTGTATGTATATATTTATATACGGTACTGTATGTATATGTGTAAATGTATATTTTGTTGTTGGGTTTTATTTTTGAGTTTTGTGTTAGGTTAACCAATTTGACTGAGTAAAGATCCTCAAATGTTGCATTTGAGACCCTTATATCAAGCCTTGTCTGTTTTATGCCTATATATGAAATAGGACTTAGAATAGGTTGCACCTATATGTGAAAGAGGACTTAGAATAGATTATTCCTATATGTCAAATAGGATAGAATAGGTGTGTTAGACCTATATGTGAAATAGGACTTAAAATAGCAGATATACATGCCAAACTTAAATTCCCAAATTATTAGAGCTGACTGATCTTTGGTTACTGAGATACAAGGTCACAAAGTTGTGACATTTTGACCTTTTTTGCGTTAAATGACTATTTTCAAAATGGTGTAACTAAAAAACTATTAAAGTAGAGCGTTGATTTTGGTCTCATTTTAAAGCTCTTTAGTAGCCCCTTGTTTATTGTCTCTTGTTAAATATCTCTACTGTGAAAAATAAAAAAATCCCTTCAAAAGTTGACCTTTGACCTTGAATAAAAAAAAAAATACCATCTAAAAAATTCAATTTTTTTACATTAATACCTTGAGTCATGTACAACAAAATCCCAAGAAGCTGTAAGTGGCTGATAACTAGTTCAATGTATAAAAAATAATGAATTCAAGCAACATTTTGAAAAAAGTCATTTTATACAAAAATTGTCAAAAAGTCATGACTTTGTGACCTTGTATGTCAGTAACCATTTTTGTCTAAGGTCAGCTCAATCTCTTACAAATACAACCCATATCTACATACTATCTGCAGCCTTCTACAAACAAGCAAATGCTTATTTTTAAATATTTGTTCTTTACCCACCTCACCTGTATGTTGTGCGTGTATGTGATGGTTTTCAGTAGTTGATAAGATTCTTGTGGGCCACCCAATTTATTGTGATTTCTAGAAGAGAAAACAATTTTTAATGTATACCTAGATAGCTACCTAATTAACAAATACAAGTAACATATTAAAATGTACATACAATATGTATAGGTATAGTGCTCATTGATTTCAATTTATCACAACTTAAAATGTATGCAGTGTATATATAGTTACATGACCATTTTAATTTTGAATTCTTACCTTTCTGTGCTGTAGATCTGCCAAAGCTTTGGATGCCTTCAAAGTAACTTCTTTGCAAATCCTGTATGTTCATCCATTAGTAGTAGATGCCTCAACTTGTGTTAGAATATCTGAATATGGTAAGATTAATTCATCTGGTCGACCAGGATACACAAATGATGGGTTTGGGCCATGAGGATGAAGGAATGTGACTTTTACTTCTCTATTCTCTGGTATCTTTTCCAGCACATATGCCACCCACCAATGGCCATCATACGCAGCAGTAACAAAACCATGTATTTTCTCCTCAGTCACAACTTCTTCCTTTTCAGTAACTTTCTCAATATTTGAATAATCTGATAATGAATAATGTTTAACCTTAAGAGAAGTCAATGAAACTGGCTGTAAATGGTGTAATTTCTGTGTACCAGCAATAGTCCTTGCAGTTGAGTGTCTTTCTTGGAGAAGTTGGCTTTCCTCTTCATGCTCTTTATTGGTTGAAAAATGACATTTTATATTTACAATATTTTCACTTGCAAATGTATATAACTGTTCTGCAGTAAGGATCTGTTCATCATAAGGTCGTTGTAGACTAGCTTTTGCAGCTAATCTCTTAACTGTGCCTCCAACACCATCACAGGGTCCCTTTCCATGACTTGTTGCAAAAAAATTCCATTCTGCCTCAATTCCAAAATCATCTCTGTGATGGCAAAGATTCAAAAAGTTTTTGCAGTTCTTATACTATCCTGCACACCCATCTGAAAAGTAAATTATTTTGTGGATGGAACTGATGGATGAGATATTATCTTTTAGGAATTTTATCAGATGCTTTTGAAACAAATGTACAGCAACTGTGTTATGGATGTTACACTCTGAAATAATAACAAAGCTAAGGTGAGCAATCTCATCTTCCTTTTTATAGTAAATAACAAATGGATGTAGAGTAGCCATCTCATTGTTCCAGTGAAAGCTCTGAACCTCATCTTGAAGAATAAAGGAATAATTTTCAGCAAAATCACACACAGCAAGGACCTCACCATCTTTCAAAGACATTTTTGTTTCATGGTAATAAGTTGCTTGCATCTTTGTCTTGGTCATGTATCTGGTATTCTTTCAGTTGGTTACAGAATTGGTCAATATATTCATCTGTATTCAGTTCTACTGATTCAAGATTTGACCAATCTGTATTGGTCCACTTTTTAAAATTTATGATATCAATGAAGTTGTTTGTAAATATGTCCAGTAGTCTGTTTTTTAAATCTGATGGATCTCCACATTGTTCACATTGTCTGAGGCAGCATTTCTGTGAGGCAGGATTGCATTCCATAAAGGCAACACAATGACGTACATTCTTAATAGGTGTGTCATCATTTGCAGTTAGTTTTTCTAATTCAGCTCCTACAAACATAAGTTTGGCATTCTGATGAATTGTACACACACATACTGAGTGAGTTCCTGTTGCTCCAGCAATAACACACTGCTTTGGACGCAATTCTGCAAATTTACTGAATCCCACCTTAACCAAAGGATTTCTTTCTTTGAAAATATGATAGGCTTCTTTTATATTGCAAAGTAAAAGATGCTTTTGCAAATGTATCCTTCCTCTTTCATTGTCAATGATACTACAATAGTCTTTCTTTCCTGGCATTGTTCTACTGATGTCTTCTGAAAGATAAAATGCTTTAATAGCGTCAACAGTATCCTGTTTAATTCTTTTCCCACCCTTTGGATTTGGGTCTGAAAGGACACCTTTTTCTTCAACTATTTTTTTAGCAATAGATGCTGTATTAGGGTGCTTTTAAAAACTGAAAGTGTGAATTTCGGGTCACGGAACCCCGCAAATGATGAGGTTCCGGGAGCAAATAAAGCACATGATTTTTTGGGGAAAATCATCAAATATTTAGAGGTTGCCCAAAGACCCCAAAGTTTTACCCATATGCTCATTTATTTATGCGCCCTTTTTAAGTCACTTCTAGTGTTTATTAACCCATTGATACACAGCTGCTCGTGTTCTCATCCCCTTTGGCATGCAAATGGGTCAGGACATAAGTGAGATGTGCCTCAGTCTAAGTGCTATTCGGGCCAGCAGATCCAGGTACAGATCAGCCCACGAAGCAGAGGTGAGAGCTTCCTACAAGCCTGAATGCCCTCTTGTTCTTCACTGGGATGGAAAACTTATGGCAGACTTAATGGGAAGAGACAAAATCAACCGTTTAGCCATCTTAGTTACCGGGGATGGGATGAGCAAGATTCTAGCCATCCCCAAACTCCCAGACTCCAAGGCAGAAAGGACAGCAATCGTCATCATCGAAACCATCAAAAACTGGGATCTTGGCCAGAAGATCAAAGCTCTTTGCTTTGACACGACAGCCACCAACACCGGCATCCATGGAGGAGTGTGTGCGAGTAGAGCAGGCTCTCGGGCGTGAAATGATTTACTTTACGTGTCGACATCACGTGCTGGAACTGCTGCTTGAAGCAGTATTTTCTTTCCTTGTTGGAGACCTTTCCAAAGGACCTGAGATTACGATTTTCCAGAGCTTCCGTAATGTTTGGCCGCAACTGAAATTGAATGAATACTCCACTGCCGCGGATGAAGAGGACACGGCTGCAGTGATCAGTCCCTGGGCCGAGATGATGATTCATGAAGCAAATGACCTTCTGAAAGTGAAGCATACCAGAGATAACTACAAAGAGCTTCTTGAACTTGTAGTCATTTTCTTGGGAGGAGTACCTCATGGACGTCGGAGTCCTGTGTTCATGGCTCCAGGGGCTTTGCACTGAGCATGGTGGATGGCGCGTGGAATTTACTCTTTCAAGATTTAGATGTTCAGATACCAGTTCACGATGCACATGAACCAATGTCCTTCAACATCTCGTGGAGCAAGTAGCAGTGACCGCCTGATTTCTGGGTTGCGGGACTTCTGTCTCTTCGTTGCTCAAGATTACGTCCTTCCGTGGTTTTCAGCAAGAGAAGCAGCAAGCGCTCCACGAAGCGACTTAGCCCTCCTTCAAAAGTTGCAAAACACCAACGCCGCTGGGTACAAGAGTTTTAATCGGCATCTCTGGTACCTCAATGAGGTAAACGTGGGCCTTGCACTATTCGATCCTGCAGTCGATGATGATGAGAAGCGGAAAATGGTAGAGAATATGAATTCCGTTGAAGGGTCAGAAGCTCCCCCCCGACGAGTCTGGATTCCAGATCCAAGAGGAAAGACCCTGGCAGACTTTTGCTCTTCCAATACGTACAATCTGTTCACCCTTCTAGATCTTCCGGTCGATTTCCTGCAAGAGGATCCATCAAACTGGGAAAACAACAACAGCTTTGGTTCAGCAAAGATCAGGGTGGATTCCTTAAATGTAGTGAATGATGCAGCAGAGCGAGGCATAGCATTGATTCAAGAATTCACGAAGGCTGGAAGGACTCGGAACGAAGAGCAGATGCAGTTCATGATTCAAATCATCGAAGAACATAGTAAAGTCTTGCCAACAGCCTCCAAAGCCACTTTGATGAAAAAATGAACGCCAACACTCGAGGTGTCATGTACTTTAATCGTTAATTATGAATTTAGTGAATATACTCACACGATATATTTGTTCTGAATACTTATTGGAGATGTATATTGGAGATGCAATTTATCATTTAAACTGAGAATTAAAATTTCCATTGCCCAATAAATTGAAAATACCTATCAGCTGTGGGCAACCTCTAAATGTTGTTGGATTACAAAGAAATTTTGCCTGTTCTGTTTTCTCATATATCCTCACAAAATAAAGGGTTCCGCTCCCTTGCATTTTCATTTCGCATTTTTCACCATATACCATAAACACACCCTATCAGCTGTATGCCTTGTTGTGTTAAATTCTGAAGCAATTTTCCTAATGCTCCAACTTTTGGGCAATACAGTGAGGATTTTTATTTTATCACTTCTTTTAGTATTTTCATTTTTGAATTTTTCCTCGAGTTGATTTATTATTTCTAAACAGTCTACATCTCCAGATGGCTCCTTAAATTGTGAGTCAGAAATCTCTTTTCCTGCAACTGTTTCCATTCTCTTCTTAACTGTCTCTGTCACCTTGCTTAGTTTTTTAGCTCCATATGACTTTTGCTCTACAAGCTTTCTCTTTTTTATGGGTGATTCACCAATTGAAACAAAAGAAGCATTCAAAGTACACATCTCATGGTTTTGCTCTGAAGTTGATGCATCACTATTGTCAACATTTTCAATTTTCTCAAGATCTTCAGGTGGTTCACTATTACAAGAAGAATCATCATTTATGTCTGAATTCAAAATGCCTATTCCTTTCTCAGGCAAGGACTCAAGATGTTCTCTACACTGCTTACAAAGTCTGTGATGTAGTGTTAAGTGCAGATCGGGAAACTTATTTACAAGTTCCTGTGGTACAATTCTCAAACTCTTCTTTCGACACTGACCTTTGTGACGCAGCAAAGGATCAGCACACTTCTGTTTCAGTTTTAAATGTTCCATGTTTGTACTCTGAAATCACAAAAGCACAAAGAAAATCCTGAAAAGAAAACAATGAACAATTAATGAATTATTAAATAAATTTTTATACATGTATTTAGTAAAAATAAATTAACTTTAACTTGAAGTCAGGAGTCAACTCTGTAAAGTTGACAGTACTTATATACTAGTTGGGCCTTTGGATCAGCGCTACTCCAGTAGATTTGGGGCTGTCGAGGGGTTTAACCCTGGTTGTCTTTTAAAAGACTTCTTTTGGCACAGGTCACAAAAAGGTTTTTGAACTAATAATGTTAAGTTGAACTAAGTCTTCACTGACACTATATCAGAACAGAACTTTTAAATAAATGAACTGACAAAAAAAATCTAAAATTGAAGAATGATGCCAACTTCATTTATTTTTTATACATTGAACTAGTTATCAGCCACTTACAGCTTCTTGGGATTTTGTTGTACATGACTCAAGGTATTAATGTAAAAAAATTGAATTTTTTAGGAGAAGGTATTTTTTTTTTATTCAAGGTCAAAGGTCAACTTTTGAAGGGATTTTTTATTTTTCACAGTAGAGATATTTAACAAGAGACAATAAACAAGGGGCTACTAAAGAGCTTTAAAATGAGACCAAAATCAATGCTCTAGCTTTAATAGTTACACCATTTTGAAAATAGTCATTTAACGCAAAAAAGGTCAAAATGTCACAACTTTGTGACCTTGTATCTCAGTAACCAAAGGTCAGTCAGCTCTAATAATTTGGGAATTTAAGTTTGGCATGTATATCTGCTATTGTGCCAAGTATGAGCAAAATTGAAAGGGGTGAGTGCAAAAAGTGCCATTTTGTGGCTGAGTTGACATGGAATGACCCTCATGCAATTGCTTTAGGTCTGTGTGATGTTAAAGTTCTGAGTTGAATTTTTTTATGTTAAAGTTCTGAGTTTAAATTTTTGTGATGTTAATGAGTCTTATGAGTAAGTTAACCATTTAAAGCCTACTGGGTCGAATAAATACATACAGTTTCAAATACACGCATTTAGACTTAACCCTACAAAAAAGTTCTGCGTTAAAGGGTTAAATTGCTGAAATAAATTTTATAACCTACACCACAGATTGAATTATGAATTTAGAGTTTTTAGTTAGGATAGGCCTTGAGTGTGAGTGTAAAGAGTAGGGTACGGTTGCCAGATGTCCCATATATACAGGATTGTCCCTTATTTCATTGCCTTGTCCCATTGTCCCGGCATATTGTCCTGTATTGTGTGACCCTGATACCTTGACGCGAAAAATATTAAATAAATTGCTACACAATCAGAGATAGGCAAAACTCAGAACTCGAAGCATTGAGGAGCTGCCATCTGCAAATCAGAGTTGTTAGACAGTGTTACAGTACAAATTATCACTCATTAGTGCAGTCCTGGTATTGTTAGAATACAGCTGTGTTGTGTCAGTAATATATTGCTTTTGGGGGGGGGGGGCATTAGCTCGTCACCCTTTTAATTAATTATGCCGAAACACAGGTGTACAATTAGTGATGACTGTCCTAAACAGTGGGATATTATTAAGAATGGGGAAACAGTACAACCAGTTTTATAACAGTTGCAAAGAGACCCAAAGACCTCAGACAAGTACGACTAAGTGTAGCAATAAATATATATTTAAAGTATGTTTTGTTTATTTCCTATCATTAACTCTTACAGTTATATAAGCTGAATAAGACAATTTCTGTAATCACCCAACCACAAGACTTTCGTTATCAACCCAGACACAAAGAGGAAGTGTCCCTTATTCTCAAAACTGAAATCTGGCAACCCTAGAGTAGGGCCTACTTTGAGGTAGGCTTCATGTATATTTAAATTGCACCTTGTAGTGTTTGAAGTAGGCCTTTAGTGTATGAGCATATTAGGCCTATTAGTTAAGGTAAAGTACCCTACTAAAGATGCTTAGGTTGTGAGCCTACTAAATATGCTTAGGTTGAAATTTGGCCTATTTTTATAGGACCTAAAATGAGTTGAGCCTGTTAAATGAACAAGGCTTTGTTTTGAGTTTAAAGAGTAGGACCTACTAAATAGGCTTAGGTTGAAATTGGCTTATTTTTTATGACTTTAAATAAGTTAAGCCTGTTAAATGAACAAGGCTTTGTTTATGGTTAGTGTAAATGTAAAGTTTGTGTTAGTGTAAATTTTAGAGGGGTTAGGTTCCCCATAGACAGGCCACCATGTGAAATAGGTATATAAGGCTATGAGTTGATTGCCTGTTAACCTTATCTGTTGGAAATTTCCAGCAGATTTAAGTGGAGAGTTAATGACAAAAGCCCTTCGTTTTTTCGTTAGAGTGTTATGTATGTGTAGGTCTTCAAAGGACCTCTTTATGTATTGTTTTTAGTGGTTAATGTTAAATTTATCTGCCTTCGGTATTTTAGTGCTGCCTATATGGTAAAGAAAGAAATTGCCTTACCTTATTTCATTGAGCCTCACTTCTGCTCGTAGGATGCAACGATGTTTTTCAATGTAGGGCCATGGTACAATGGAGTTACACAATGAGTTGATTTGATGTAATTAATATTGGCAGTCACTATATTTAAATTCCTGAAGGTATAGGCCTATCCTTTTGTGTTATTAGGTTTATATCAAATCTACAGATCTACAGAAGCTAAGGCTAACAAAGACCCTAAGATCCACTCTAAGGCTAGCCCGAGAGAAAGGAAAGAGTAGGGGGTTAAGAGAAGAGAAGAGAATAAGGGGTTAAATAAGGAGCAACACCTATCATTCGTGGGTTAACATTCATTCAGAAAAAGAGGAAAAAGGTCTCACCATCATCATCCGCCGGCCACTGCCGACAAGTCAGAAAAATAGTCAAAGAAAATAGGAGAGGGGTGAAAGATGAAAAGAAGTAAAATAAGAATGCTTACAAACCATGCAAACACAGTCTTAACTCACTGTCATACCATGCAAACTACAAACATGCAAGTAAAGAGAGTTACAGACATGCAAGAAAGGAGAAAAGAAAAAAAAAAAAGTAGGTACAGTTAAACAAAAAGTGGGTTAGTTTACGCTACGAGCTACATCTACGTTCGTGTTAGTCTAATTTTTTTTTTTTTTTTTTTTTTTTTTGCTGGCATCACATGCTGGCATGTCACAAGCTGGCATTGATCGTCAACAGACTCATCCTCGAGCACCACCACCAGAGCTCCTGTTGTTAACTTTCTTTTTTAATTTTAAACGTCAATATTTTTAAAATGTCTGTCAAGACGGTTCTTAAACATATTAATGCTGGTAGAATGAATGACTGACGCGGGAAGATTATTCCATTTATCGATTACTTTAAACGTAAAGAAGTTTTTAGCGATATTAATGAAACGTCTGCCACGCAACTTAAACCCGTTATTGCGAGTATTACTATTATTGAAAGTGAACAATTTATCAAAATTTACGTTATCGATGTTATTAACGATTTTGAAAACTTCAATAAGTTCCCCCCTTAATCTCCTAGTTTCGAGTGAATACAGGTCTAACTCTTTAATCCTATCTTCATAAGGCTTATTGCGCAATGACGGAATAAGTTTCGTGGCACGATGCTGAACCCTTTCTAACCTATCAATATCCTCACGCAAGTACGGGCACCAAAACTGAACTGCATATTCTAAATGAGGCCTGACTAGGGACTTGTAAAGGGGCAATATAATATCCTTCGATTTAAATTCGAAATTACGCGCTATGAAACCTAACATCCTATTAGCTTTTGCACAAGACTCCAGGCACTGGTTCCTAACCTTTAAATCCTTAGACACGCGTACGCCTAAATCTACTTCCTCGTCAATGCTCGCTAACTCCCTATCATCCATCGTATACGCATAATTATTGTTGCGAGAACCTATATGCAAAACTTTACATTTGTCTACGTTAAATTGCATCTGCCACTTATCTGTCCACTCCATAATCCTATTTACATCGTCTTGAATCCTATTTCTATCATCCTCGTTAACAACCTTACCGCCTATTTTAGTATGTCCGCGAATTTTGACACGTTACTAGTCAATCCTACATCTATGTCGTTAATGTAAATTACGAATAGCAATGGGCCTAACATTGAACCCTGTGGGACACCGCTACCTACATCTAACCACCCTGATTCACTACCATTAACTACGACCCTCTGTCTCCTAGCACGAAGCCATTCTTCTAACCAGTTAGCTACCTGACCGCGTATACCGTGCGCTTTAACCTTCGCAATTAGTCTCCTATGCGGAACTGTATCGAACGCCTTTTTAAAATCTAAATAAATAACGTCAGCTGCTCTATGCCTATCGTATTCGCGCACTATTTCGTTATAAAATTCTAACAAATTAGTTAAACAAGACCTATGGCATCGAAACCCATGCTGACTACTATTAATCAAATCTCTACTTTCTAAGTGATCGATAATACGATCCCTAACTACAGATTCCAAAAGTTTACCTACAATTGACATTAAGCTAATGGGCCTATAATTGCTAGCTACCGCGCGGTCGCCTTTTTTAAAAATAGGCGTGATGTTAGCTAATTTAAAGTCTTCAGGAATAATCCCCGTTTCGAGTGACTGATTAAAGATCTTCGTTAAGGGGCCTACGATAACTTCTTTCAAATGTCTGGGATAAAAAGCGTCAGGGCCTGGAGCCTTGCTAACTTTTAGCCTATCGATATAATGCGCAATCTCAGCCTCGTAAACAGTTATTTCATCCAAAATAGTCTCGCTACTAAATGGAACGATATCATCCACGTCAGGGACATTATTTACGTCTTCTACGGTAAAAACTGTCGCAAAAAAGTTATTGAAAATAACCGCCATCGCCTGAGCGTCAGAAGCCAAAGCGCCATTAACATCCACTAGAGGGCCTATGTTATTTTTTACCGGCTTACGATTATTAACGTATTCAAAAAACTTTTTTGGATTATGTTTACTATCTGCAGCTATAAGTATCTCTAGGCTAATGGGCCTATAATTGCTAGCTACTGCGCGGTCGCCTTTTTTAAAAATAGGCGTGACGTTAGCTAATTTAAAGTCTTCAGGAATAATCCCCGTTTCGAGTGACTGATTAAAGATCTTCGTTAAGGGGCCTACGATAACTTCTTTCAAATGTCTGGGATAAAAAGCGTCAGGGCCTGGAGCCTTGCTAACTTTTAGCCTATCGATATAATGCGCAATCTCAGCCTCGTAAACAGTTATTTCATCCAAAATAGTCTCGCTACTAAATGGAACGATATCATCCACGTCAGGGACATTATTTACGTCTTCTACGGTAAAAACTGTCGCAAAAAAGTTATTGAAAATAACCGCCATCGCCTGAGCGTCAGAAGCCAAAGCGCCATTAACATCCACTAGAGGGCCTATGTTATTTTTTACCGGCTTACGATTATTAACGTATTCAAAAAACTTTTTTGGATTATGTTTACTATCCGCAGCTATAAGTATCTCTAAATTACGCTTGGCATTCCTAATTCAGAAATTATAGGAAGATAAAGTACATCTTCCTTGCTTAAAAGCAGGGCTTAACATAGCCAAGCTCCGAGCAAGCCCTAATATAATATATAAATCATTCTCTTTTATTATTTGCTGATTTTGCAATGTTTGTTCTCTCTTCTCTCGAAGTAATTTTCATGAGATAGCAATGGAGAATTTTGAATACAAAATAATAAATTTTGTTTTCTTGTTGTCATGCAGGCCCAATGCCTACATATGGGGTTCTATGTATGACAATTATTTTCATTCCCAATAGGCTATTTCACCAATCCCAAGGCAATTTTGTAGATATTTAATTCAATTAATTAATAATTTATATTTAATTAAGGAGTAAAGGTACCACATACGATACCATATTGTAAACCTGTATAGTTTTTCCTTAATACTTTCATGAGAAAGAGAAAACACTCCAGTTTCTTGATAAGCCAAAAATTAGTCAATTACCATCTTTAGACTGGCATATTCATGTGAACATCATGAATTTCTGGTTAAAATTCTTATTCATTTCTACAATTTTCATATTTTGGTTGCTTGGAGATTGGACTCAGGCTGTGAAGCCTGGGTTCAATTCCCAGCACTGCAGCAGTTGGAGTTGTGCTAAAGCACAGCTGATTCACAGAGTTCACATTCACCCCTTTCCCTGTGGGGAAACAGGGGTCCTAGATGTTACCTATTTCTACAAAACTAACAATGTGAATGGGTTCATCACTGATTAGGGGAGTTTGGGGCATTGTACCTTTGGCTTGGCTGAAAAGGCTTATCTACTTATTAGGCATAACTCGCCAAAAAAATAGAAGTTCTGAGTTAATATTCTATTTGTTTTCTTTATCTTTTATAATGTCTTCTATTCTCACCTTTGCAAGCACCCACTCAAACCATGCAAAGAAAGGAGGATAATCGAGTGTCCATTCTGAAGTGTCATTTATGTACCACTTATTGAGGGGAAGACTATGAGTGATTGCCAACCAATTTCTATGGACTTCAAAATCTGTAGATCGACTGAAATTAAAGGAGGAATTCTGAATTAGCTGTGATTCCCAAATCCAATCAAATAATTAGGCTCATGTATAAACATTAGGCCCTAGGCTATGTTTCTCTATACCTGTGACACCTAGTACATCAAATGTGGCCAACTGGCTGCCCATTAGATAGGCTACTTTCAAAATGATTGCAAGACTTCTTATGACCTAGTGAAGTTCAATAAATAATTGGAAATTGGACTACTCTTTCAAGATAAATCCCCAAAAGTTTAATTTCAAAGAATGGGTGTAACCCAAATCACTACATTCTAAGTCAGACAGTTACACCTTTGGAAGAAACACCAAGTTTTAATCTGGTTTAAATCCATCATTCTGTGTAGCATAAAAGGAAAAAATATCAGGAATGAAAAACAAGCCTAATCATAATCAGGTACAGAATTCTGTAGCCTAGCACCAACACAGACCTAAATTTACTTTTTAGCTATATACAAAGCTGGGCACAAACCGTTAATCCGTTAATCGTTAATTAACGAAGTTAACTTTTTCGTTAACGATTTAACTTTTAAGTTAACTTTGAAAATCATTATCGGACTAATTAACTTCCGTTACATTTAACTTCCGTTAACTCAAGTCCGTTAACCCAAAAAATTCATAAATAAACGTTTAAAAGTTTCTATTATTTTCAGTCCTGAGCAGGTGCGCCTTGGTCGACGCACTTTTGGCAGGCATCGACAAAAGGTTTGGGCCCCTCCTGGAGGATGACGAATGCCAGCTGGCTGCTGCCTTCCATCCCAGGTTTCGCCTCATCTGGTTGGACAAGTATGACACCAAGGTCGCCAGGGTGAGGAAAAGCATGGAGGGTACAGTCGAGGAGGCCATGAAGCAGCAGTCCAACGAAGTGGGCAGCAACAGTGGAGGCAGCAATGACGAGGAGGAGGAGGAGGATGACTTCTTCAGTGCTGTCATCCAGACAAAAGAGAGCAGCAGAAGCCACAGGTCACTCAAGGGCAAGGCCCAGAACTTGGTCAAGACCTGGCTGGAGACCAACTCCAAGGACTTGCTGACAGATGCTGCCTTCTTGGGTGAGCAAGTGTTGGTGGACTTGTTCATCAAGTTCAACACAGCCATCCCCTCCAGTGCTGCAGTGGAGCGTTTGTTCTCTATGGGCAAGGACATCCTGAGGGCCAAGAGATCATCCCTGTCTGATGAAAACTTTGATATGCTAATTTTCATGAAGGGCAACATGCATCTCATGGACAAAATGGAGAACGAGAAGAAGAGGGAAAATTAAATTATATATATATTGTGTTTTTCATTTTTTTTATAATAAAAGTTAACGTTAACGGTTTATCGGTAACTTCCGTTACATGTTTGACGAATTAACGGATTAACGGTTAACGAAGTTAACTTTTTGGTTAACGGATTAGCGGTTAACGAAGTTAACTTTTTGGTTAACGGTGCCCACCACTGGCTATATACCATAACTAACAAATTTCGAAATCTGAACTTAAAATTTTAGCTTTAATACATTACCCTTTTGTGTGCTTGGGGCATTCCTTAGAACAAAGTTGTAAGGCATTAAGCCAGAACAAAATCAGTAGTGACATTGGACCTAAATGGTTAGCATCTATTAAGTAGCCACAAAAGGATCATCTGGGAAATCTAATCTAATTAATATAACTTAGGCTCTAATACAAAATTTGTGATCTATACTTACTAAGATGGCAACAAAAGGATCTTCACAAGAGAAAAAGCAACTGCATAACTCCACATTTTTTCCTGGTTGTGACAACTTACTCACAGACCTTCACTTGTAAAAGGTGTTAAGTTATAATTTCATATAGGCCTACCATATATAATAGTACAGGCAAAAGAGCATGGGAATTATTAAAACAACCTAACCTAAAAAATAAGAAAAAAAGGAAGTCAAACAGGTCTAGGGTAAAATGAAAGCTAAAAACCATGGTACAATAGTTACCAAAACCTGCCAACAATATCTACTAAGATGGACTAGGCCCACTTATACTAAGTATCCTTTCCACATAGGCTGAGTTATTCTGTAACTTCTGTCACAAGCACTATTATTACTGATTATAAATACAAATGATGAACTTTGTACCATACCCTCTTCATATGGCAAATTTTTAAGGTCTAAAATGACATTTTAAGGTCATTTACAAAAGCAAGTAGGTAATCTACACAACATATATTTCCTGTTAGCCCTCATTTAGGACATTATATTCAAAATTCATCACCATGAGGTATAACCAAGCTTAAGATTATTATAGAGAAGTTAAAAAGTTTCATTTGGGAGGAAAGTCAGTATAAAGTGTTGAAGATATTCTCAGGACTAGATAGAACTTAGAAGTAAATGTAATTGGCTGTTATAACTTCAAGTTTGGACAACAGAACTGAGAAACATGAAAAAATTAAAAAGAACATCTGTACAAATAAATCTGTATAAATACTTTTTAAGTACTTGACCAAATTAATTTGGAGGGGCTGTAAGGATTTGCTCATTTTCATTTTTCAGGCATTTATTTATAATTTCATACATTTATTCTTTTCTTTCCAGCTATTCAGCTTTCACAGTCTTTATTGTGGAGCATATATAGTTAAATGAAAAGACTACCGTAAGATAGGGTAACTGGGCCCTACTAATTTTAAGGTAAATTTCGGTACTTACGTATTAATCGGGGGGGGCACCACATATTGATGATTGGTTAGGTTGTCATAATATTTTCGTTAGTTAAAAATTTCTAATAGATCCTATTTTTTAAATAGCAATATTTTTTAAAATATTTTTTTTTACACAATTTTCTGAAAAAAAAATTTTTTTAGGCTTATTCATGATGAAAATTTGGAATCTACCAAAAAGTGAAGATGTGGTCTCTTTTTTGCAAGCCAGAGAAATTCTACCTGCTGAACGTATATGTGAAAAAGGTCACAAGATGAGGCTGTACTTCGGGGAAAGAATTCAATGGTGCTGTAATATTAGAAGTTGCCGTAGTAAAGTAAACATGCGTGTTGGGCAGGGCTGTGGAGTCGGTGATAAAATTTGCCAACTCCAACTCCGACTCCAAAAATTTTAACATTCTGACTCCGACTCCAGAAATCTGACTTGTATAATTATGACTCCGACTCCGATGGAATGTTAAGGCCAAATTGATTACGATTAGCTTTATTAGGCCAATGGAGATTCATAAACAAGGCATTTCATCACCACCACATGACTCATCAGTTACTTAGTGGCTGTAACTATGCCTTAATGGCTTTTTTTCTCTTTATTCAAAAATTACAATAAATCCCAAAATACAAACTGATTGAAGCTTAAACAAAATAAGATTATTATTGGTTTAGCAAATTAACAAGATGTTTTTGTATTATTATAAACATCTGTAATACGTAATATTTTCCATCAGCAATGAGTGAAAAATATTCAAAAACAGCAGATTTATACTTTTGATGTGACATTACGCTGTTATCATTACTTATCAAATTGAAATCTAAAAATCTGAAAAAGATTTAGGGTTGCTAGTACAAAATTTTTTAATTTCCTTTTATTAATTATGTTAATTAATTAATTATAATCCTTATTAATTATAAGCAACTATATTTATATATTATTTATATATTATATTAAAACATTAGGTTAAATCTATTTTATTCATAAAATTGAGCTAGGCCTAGGCTGCTATGGTTATAGTTGAAGGATTTGCACCGACTCCGACTCCATCCAACTATGCACTTCCGACTCCAACTCCACTCAAAATTGACTGACTCCATGACTCCAACTCCAACTCCACTCAAAATTGACTGACTCCACGACTCCAACTCCTGACTCCGACTCCACAGCCCTGGTGTTGGGAACTGGTTTATGGGATCATGGCTTCCTTTTGTAACTGCTCTCTATTATATTTACTGCTGGTCAGAAGAAATGACTTCAATAGATTGGTGCCACCGACAATTGGACATGGTGGACAAAACTACTAGAGACAGGAATAATTACCTCAGAGAAGTGTGCGTAGATGCTCTAAAAGCACGGTCAATTAAGAAAATTGGCAGTGATAATTTAATTGTAGAGATTGACAAAAGCCTCTTTAGTAAACGAAAGAACAATCATTGTAAATATTTTTTAAAATATTGCTATTTAAAAAATATGATATATTAGAAATTTTCAACTAACAAAAATATTACAACTTAACCTAACCAATCATCAATATGTGGTGGCCCCCCATTAATACATAAGTACCTAAATTTCATTATTATTTTTTTCCATAAATTTTATGTACAGTACATTTGCATAGGTAGGTACCTACAATTTAAGGAAATAATCCATACTTTTATATAATGAAATTTACCTTAAACTTTGTAGGGACCAGTTACCTCTGCAGGTGCCCAGTTACCCCATCTTACAGTACTTTGTACTATTCACCAAACTTAGATCAGGGTTTAAACCAAAATATAGAGCACTTTGTCCAGACACTGACAAGGTCTAGTAGTAAGACTGAGACAGAGAGCTTTGCTTATGTATTTATCATTATTCTCTTATAGTTTATTTATTTATATGGACTGCTTTAATTTGTTTTCTTTTTTCCAGATCTTAGATAAAATACCATACATTATTTACATACCATGAAGTGCTCTAATTTCAGACACCTGCTCAAACACCAGACACTAAGTTCTGCTTACTCTAAGGATCATAGCAAAAAAAATATAAAAGCAATGAAAATGAAACAGACCAAATGTAGCGAAGGGGTTGAGTTCACAGATTTGTGGGATAATTTTTAGGAAAGGAGGGAGCTTTACAGTAAGGAGGACTACATCTTAGAAGAAAGGGAACTGCTTTATATGAGAGACTTCTAGAGGAAAATGTGAGTTCTTTGGTATTTTGAAAGATAATTTTAGATCAACAGAAGTCATGAAGCATCAAAGTATAGGTAAAGTAAATACTGTTAGAGTTATAAAAAAACTAGGTTAATATTCGTTTTAATGCTTTGTTCATTTTTGATAGGAGACATTCTATGACAATTTAACATATAAATTTGTATTCAGGACACCTTGAAACCTCAGGGAAACTGATAAAAATCAAGGAAATGTAATAATTATTTTTTATGGAAAAAAAAAAATTTAGACGTAAAAAGCAGCCATTATAGGCCATTGACTGTGTGTTTACCTCTTTCCACTGTTAAAATTTTGCCAGTCCTCGTCCTCTCCAGTTTTATGGGGAGACATCTCGTGGCAAAATTAGGAAACATAGGTCAAATCAGCCAATTAAATCTGGTTTTTGTTTCATGTTACCTTATCCACCCAATCAGAGACATGCATTTTGAATCTCCAATAATGCATACTCATTCCAAAATCCTTATTCAGTTCGGTTTTCACTATGGTTTGTCTGGAGGGTGATTTGGATTACTTATAAAAAAGAAGATGGTGCTGAAGTTTTCTTTACCAGTCACGGTGTTTTACCTACTCATGTTATTTGTCCACAGTATGGTCATGAGTGTAATTATAGAGAAGTTGCTGACCAGTATTATTGCAGAAGATTGACTAGGGATGAGTGTGGCAGAAAAAAAGTGTTCCTTCTCTGTTTCCCATTGAAAGGGCACATAGGTTGAAAAATCCCACCTCAAACTGTGGCAAAACTTACTGTACGTTGGGTTATTCTTGACAAAGCGTTCGACACAGCTAGATGCACAGCTCTATTTAGCGTTGGCTTCCAAGAGTGCGATTAATTGGAGGAGTTTTTGCTTCGACGTCTGTGAGCATTGGCTAGGCCAACAAGTTCAAATTGGTGGGCCTGGCGAAATCGTCTATTTATTCCTGTTGGTTGCCGCTGATTTGTACAAACATCCCAATGCTGCTATTTAAGGTAAGAAATTGCGAAAATACGCAGGTTATGTTATGTTAGGTTAGGTCTGAACCAAAACATATTTTTCTGGTGTTTTTTGGTGTGATTTGTTCAAATCTGAACTTTGTTTCTTTGGGAAATGAGCCATTTTTGAGAAATTTTCAATTTTAAAATTTCTCAAAAATGGCTCATTTCTCAAAGAAATGAAGTTCAGATTTGAACAAATCACACCAAAAAACACCAGAAAAATGTGTTTTGGTTCAGAAAGGAGAAAAAGCACTAAAATTAATAATTACCAAAAACTATATAGGGTTATGGTTGATTGTCAATCAACTTGGCCATCTGTTGGAAATTTCCAGCAGATCTTAAAGCAGAGTTGAATGGCAAAAACTAGGGATATACCAGTATCAGTGATATTGGTAGATTTTAAATGGTATTTGTACCAGCCAATATTTCAAAAGTATGATTTTTTCAAAATTATGAATAAAAGACTATTTAGAAGATGAAATTTCCAATATTTCATTGTTTTATCACTTTACATAACTCATTATTTTTTCATCATAGCCTTTTATTTTATTTTAATCATAGCCTAGGTCC
The DNA here is from genome assembly GCA_023014485.1 of Bathynomus jamesi. NCBI lineage: Eukaryota > Metazoa > Arthropoda > Malacostraca > Isopoda > Cirolanidae > Bathynomus > Bathynomus jamesi. The sequence goes on from JAJOZX010001522.1 coordinate 370,808, forward strand.
TAAGAAATGTAACACACAAGTTTCTCCCAATTTTCTTTCCAAACAGTCATTCAAACAACTGTAAATCCTTTCAGAAATAGATAAAAAGCCTAGAAAACCAAAAAACTATCTTGTAGTCATAGCTCATAATATTAACCCAGCTAGCTGGTTAAAAACACATTTACTAAGCCTAGGCTTACCATATGTCCCAGTGTCCTGGCTGGTTTGTCATTTTGTCCCAGTCAGAAGAAAAAATGCAAAAAATATAATAATTTTTTAAATATGAAAAAAAAATAAAAAAAGATCCTGAGTTGCCAGTTTTGGGCTTGCATGAAAATATGGTAAGCCTAACTAAGCCTGCAGTCCAATTGTATAACAAACAAAACTATGACATCTAATGCAGTGTTGCCATCTTTAATGAAAAGGATTATTGCTTTGTTGCCAAATTCTCAACACAGCAAATAAATTATGAATATGTTAAAAAAATATGACAAACTAATAAACCCTAGCTGGATATCAGTATTGGTTATCAGCCAATATTATTTTTTAATTATCGGCCAATACTATTTTTAATTATTGGTATCGGTAATCGGCTAAAAAGGGATATCGGTATATCCCTACATCTTTTCATTAAAAAATTGTGTTTGTGGAGGTCTTCAAAAGACCTTGTTTAGTGGGGGGTTTTTTGGTTAATGTTTAATTTATATGCCTCAGTATTTAGCACTGCCTAATGGTGAAAAAGGAAATTACCATACCTTATTATTTTGTTGGACCTAGCTTCTGGTTGTAGGGAGCATGGCTGCTTATCGTGCTTCTCTTTTGATGTAGGTGATGGGGTTGTGGAAGGAGTTTAATATAGGCAATTCACTATACTTAAATACCTGAAGGAATAGGCCTATCCTTTTGTGTCATTAGTTTTATATTATTAGGTATTCACTCAGAACTTACAGGAAGATTAGACACATCTTCCTTGCCTAAAAGCATCACTTGTCACTTGGCAGCTCTAAGATGAGCTAATATAAATTCCTTTGTTAAGTCTTAAATTTTTGCTTACTTTACAAAGTCCTCAGATGTCTAATTTTTGTGTTTTCATTATTTCTTCTCTCAAAGTAATTTTCATGAGTCATCAATGGAAAATTTTTAATACAAAATAATATGTTTTTCTTGTTATGTGGGTCCTAAGCCCATGTATGGCAATTATTTCCATTCCCAATAGGCTATGTCACCAATCCTGAGACAATTTTGTAGTTATTTAATTCAATAAATTAATAATTTGTATTTAATTATGAAATAAAGGTACCATATACGATACCATATTGTAAGCATGTATAGTTTTTTTTCCACGAGTCTTAAACATAGATTATGTCAGGAATAGGCATATCAGCTATCTAGCCAAAGGTAGGGAACCAGTTAAAACTGAGGGGTTGAAGTGTTTTTGTACAAATGCATGGAGTCTTAGGAATAAAAAAAAATGAATTTTTTATTTACAGTGAAACCTCAACCTAATGGACTAATTGGGGGGGAAGGGAAGTCCATTTGAAGCCAAAGTTCATTAGATTCAGAATTTTTTTATACAGGTACTAAAAATTCACTTGGCATCTTCTGCAAAATACTGAGGTATTTCCTTGACCTCTTTTCGCAAGCACCACACCTATCTGCCATGATTAATCACAAGATAAAGAGGTATACAAGAAATTACACCACCAGAAAGCCACCAAAATACACACTTCTGCTGAAACAAGCACACCAACACCAATTGAGGAATGTAAACAAACAGTGATGCTATTGTAACTGTTGCCAAATCAAACAATGAATGCCTTAAATTGCTAGGGTTAGTAGTAGCTCACTCAGGCTGCTGGCTGCTATCGTACGAACTTCACTATTTATCAGAATTTTCCAAACTTTTCTGTTAGTTCCCAAACTCAGTCTGAAAGGGTCCAAAAGGTCTGATATAAGTTGAATTCCAATACATTGAAGTCCATTAGATTGAGGTTTCACTGTATATGATTAGTGAAAATCTGGATATAGTCTGCATTAGTGAGACTTGGATTAGTGATGCAGCATTCAATGACACTAGAGCAAAGTATGAGTTAAATAGATATACAATGTAGCTATCAGTGATGTAGGACTCAAGACTGGTCCTGAGACCTTTTTTTCTGGTCTCAGTCTCAGGTGCTTAGCAGGGCTGTGGAGTCAGTGATAAAATTTGCCAACTCCAACTCCGACTCCAGAAATCTGACTTGTATAATTACGACTCCGATTCTGATGGAATGTTAAGGCCAAATTGATTATGATTAGCTTTATTAGGCCAATGGAGATTCATAAACAAGGCATTTCGTCACCACCACATGACTCATCAGGTTACTTAGTGGCTGTAACTATGCCTTAATGGCTTTTTTTCTCTTTATTCAAAAATTACAATAAATCCCAAAATACAAACTGATTGAAACTTAAACAAAATAAGATTATTATTGGTTTAGCAAATTAATAAGATGTTTTTGTATTATTATAAACATCCGTAACAAAATGTAACCTAAACTGAATTTGTTCTTAAAAAAAGGATCGCTTCCATTAAATCTTCTTTCAGTGATGCTTATCAAAATTATCAAATTGAAATCTAAAAATACCGTATGAAAAAGATTTAGGGTTGCTAGTACAAAATTTTTAAATTTCCTTATTATTAATTATGTTAATTAATTAATTATAATCCTTATTAATTATAAGCAACTATATTTATATATTATTTATATTTATATGTTATATATTATATATTATTTATATATTATATTATATATTAAAACATTAAGTTAAATCTATTTTATTCATAAAATTGAGCTAGGCCTCGGCCTGAGCTGCTATGGTTATAATTGAAGGATTTGCACCGACTCTGACTCCATCCAACTATGCACTTCCGACTCCGACTCCACTCAAAATTGACTGACTCCATGACTCCTGACTCTGACTCCACAGCCCTGGTGCTTAGGTCTTGCTATCTGTCTCAGCCATAGTAGTCTTTGGCTACACCACATGGTAACATGGAAAAATTTTATAGTGGGCACACTAGGGGCCCTTCGGCCCATCTGAGTGGCGCCACTGTTAATATAAACAAACCATAAATAGTTACATGCAAAATTAAGATCCAATTGATCTCTGCAAATTGCAGATTGTCACACATCTACTAGCTGTACATTAACTTCAAAACTTTGGATCTTGTGGATCATTCATCAATACCACTACTATACTAATTGTAGACATCATATGGTTATCTCATCACAAGAAATTTTACATGGATCTATATAGCTATAACCTGAAAAATGTAATACAAGCTCTACAGTTAAGATAAAAGGAGTAGGTGGGACTGTAAAGACTGTATAGAGTATTTGAATGTACACCCATTCAGGGTCTCATATTTAAAGGTGTCTATGAGGCAGGTGAACATAATGACTCTTTCATACATCACAGTGCTACATGGGGGCACCACTCAGAGGAGAAATCTCTTTAAATGGGGGTATAAAGACAGAGTATCCCCTAACCCAAGATGCTGCCTCCCTACATCCCATCACTCTGTATGGGTAATGAGATTTACTCAAATAAAAAATAAACTATATATAATATGTATATGTGGGAAGGGTTCACAAATCTCTTCTCCACACCATTACCAGTTCCAGCAAAATGTCATTACCAAATACCTCTTTCAGTCATTAATTTATCTAGTTTATTCTTAAGTCTCCAAAGTATGGGAACACACACAACTTCTTCATCTAAGCTATTCCAGAATTTCACTATTCTATTTGAAAAACTATGTTGTACTAACTATAATTTATATCTTTGCTGAAAAAGCTTAAGGCTATGGCCTCTTGTCCTATCATTGTGATCCTTTGTAAAAAGAGAGTGGAAGTCTATATTATCTAACTCATTTATTATTTTATATACTTCTATCATATCACCTCGTAACCTTCTTTGCTTTAGGGAAAACATGTTTAGGTGCTCCAATCTCTCTCTGTAACTAAGGTGTCTACTAAGGCATGTATCATCCTTGTGGCTCTCTTTTGTACTTTCTAGTCTGTCTTTGTCTTGCTCTAAATAAGGACTACTGAATTGAATGCCATACTCAAGAAGAGGCCTCACGTATGAAGTGTAGAGCTTACTTATAATTTCTGGCAATTTATATTCTATATGTTTCTGCGTTAGATTCAATCTAGCATTAGCCTTATTTCTAATTTCAATACAATGAGTTGTAGGTTTAAGATCATGATTCACAATGACACCCAAATCTCTCCTTTTTTTTTCTTTATTTATCCACCTTCCATCCATGTTATACTCAAATTCTGGATTGTCATGACCAACTTTACACTTTTCCACATTAAATTTCATCTCCCATCTATCTGCCCAAGCAACTACTTTATCAATGTCCTTTTGCATTTTCATGGCACCTGTTAAAGATCTTACATTTTGTCCCAATTTTGTATCATCTGCAAATATTGAGGTTTTACTATTCAGACCCCTTTCCAAGTCATTAATATAAATAATAAAGTAAATAAAAAGTAGAGGTTCAAGTACTGACCCCTGTGGGACTCCACTCAGAACAGGGCTCCATGTAGACCTAGTCCCATTTAACTGGACCCTCTGTTCTCTTTCTTTAAGCCATTCTTCAATCCAATTTGCTACTGTCGCTTTTATTCCATGAGCTCTAACTTTAACAAGCAACTACTTATGAGGAACTGTATCAAAAGCTTTGGCAAAATCCAACTACACAATATCTACAGATTCTTTTTTATCCAGATGCTTTAACATACTATCATAAAACTCAATTAAGTTTGTCAAACATGACCTGCCATTTTGAAAGCCATGTTGGCTATTACTAATTAATCCTTCTTCTTCTAAGAATATTGTAATTTTGTCTCTGATGACACTTTCAAGTAATTTGCAAGTAATAGAAGTTAAACTAATTGGTCTATAGTTTTTAGCTAGGTTTTTGTTTCCTTTTTTGAAAAGTGGGACTACATTTGCTTTTTTCCAGTCTTCTGGAACTTCGCTGTTAATCAATGAAAGGTTGAAAAGTATTTTAAGTGCTTGGGCTATGCTATATTTTGCTTCCTTTACTATTTTAGGATAAATTTAATCAGGTCCTGGTGACTTATCTATGTTTAGCCTATCAATTGCTCTCAAAATATCCACTTCCTCAAAATATATATGATTTATTTCTCTCTCTTGTGTTACTAATGTAAAATCTGGAATTTTATTTAGTTTCCTTTGTAAATACTGAGCAGAAATATCTATTTAGCTCCTCCAACAATTTCAAAATTTTCTTCAATAATTTTGTCAGCATGAAGGGGTCCAATTTTTTATTAGATTTACCGTATTTTTCAAGTTGAAATGACTAAAGACCTTTTTGGAATTTCCTTTACAATTTTTGGCTAAGTTCCTCTCTAAATTGCGTTTACTATTTCTTATAAGTTTCTTGCTTTCTTGTCTCTTATTTTTATAGATTTCAAGGTCTCTTTCATTTTGAGTTCTCTTAAATTTGCTGAAGGCCTTTCTCTTATCTCTTATTCCTTTCTTAATAGTGTGTTGAGGTTCCTTAAATGCAACAAATACTTATCTAGTTTTAAGTAGGCAATTAACTGAAAAATGTTCCAAACTATGAATTTATGAATAAATTTAATAAATTTTGAAATTGTCACTTGATAACCTTTTTAGAATATTCCTGAATGTGAAATACAGAGCTTAGAATTTAGGCATTAATTACACAATATTGAACACGTGCAAAAATTGCGTATGGTCTCAGTTTTGGTGTCAGTCAGTCTCAGTCTTGGCCATGGTGGTCTCAACTACAGCACTGCAATGTATATTTATCAGAGAATGGATAGGCAGTGGGGTGGTTTGGTCTTGTACATTAAGAATGATTTAACTTCAGTTCAGAATGATAGTATTAAATTAGACAATAGGATAGAATTTGAATTGAATTGAATGACCTTTATTAATAATAAAATAAATACATTGGTCTTACAATTTACAATGACAAATAATTATGAAGCTGGACTATCTATTTTATTTAATTTGGCCCCAGAGCTTTAACCTTTACTGGGCTCTTTTTAAAAATAAAACAGTTATTACAGTATTAATAATAAATAAATCATAACTATTATTAATAATTAATGTAGGGTATGTATTAATCTTAAGTTATCATTTATTAATATAACAAATGCAAGGTCATTATTGAAGGTATTATACCAATACCATGTACAAAGAAATAAATATATATGAGAGATAAGAACTGAACAATTACAAGTAATGTGTCTTTAATCCTGGATTACGCATGAGAAATGAACAAACAATAGCAATGTACATGTATTAATCCTGGAATTTTATAAGTATGCCATTATTAATCAGGATTTCAACTTGGTTTCAAATTAATTTACATTCACAATATTTTTTATATCAGCATTTAAATTATTCTATAGTTTCAATCCAATGAAAATGGTAGTTTTTGAGATGAAGACAATCTAAATTGAGGTTTAACATGGTTTGATCTATTTCTAGTCTGATACAAGTGGATTTCTGATGAGTTACAAAATATCTATTTACCTATTTAAGTTAATGATTTTGTTCTTACACTCGTAAATAAAAATAAAATGTGCCAGTTTGATTACATCATCAAGCTTTAGAAGTTTTAGCTATTTAAATATGCACTAAAGTGATCAAGGAAATCAGCATCATATAATAACCTTATTGCTCTTTTTTGGATGACAAAGGTAGGTACTGGTAAATGCAAAAAACTTCACTTTTTTCTATGTGCAAAAAAATACTTTTTTCTATGTGAAGGTCAAAATATGATAATAACAGTTTCAATGCCCACTGGCATCCTCTTCGGGTGGATACAGAAAACCAAATGAACCAAAAACAAAAGGGAAAACAGTCCAGGGACCATTAAGAAATTCGCACCTAGGTTAGATCCCAGTCTCCCAACACCGGAAGGGCATTTTTATTAAAGGGACCCACTTATACTGTAAGTACAGTAAGCCCTCAATAAGTCGAAATTCAGGATGAGTTGGACTCTGACCTCTGTCAAGCGCTATTATTCTTTTGTTTATTTTACTGAGAGAAGTGTTTTATTTCCTATGTCAAGTGCCATTATTATTTTGTTTCTTTTACTAAGTGAAGTGTTTTTTTAAAACTGTATTGTACAAAAAGGTAAACAATAAAATTGTGTGTGTTTCACGCTCAAAACAATTCCAGCAATGGTAAATGAAACAAAGTTTTATTGTTTTTTAATGTTTATTTTGTTTATTTTGAACATTGTATTAGACTCTCACTAATCAAACTTAAAAGGTTAGAGAGTATTTATGTTCTAGCAGGGCTGTGGAGTCGGAGTTGGAGTCATGGAGTCAGAGTCGCAAGCAATTTTAGTGCTGCTGGAGTCGGAGTCGGTAAAAATGTACCAACTCCCGACTCCAACCTCAATATAAATTTTAATAATTCCATTTCAGACAGACTAATTCCAGTAATTCTTTTTCATTTTCAGAAAACTTTTATTTCTAATTACAAAATGTTGAGTTAATTCTAAATTTTCTAAATCAAAAGGCCCTCTCAAAATGGCAAAGAGAGCGCCAACTAAATCTAGTGTTTTTGAATATTTTATAATAAGTACAGATGAAAAACATTTTGTGTGTCATTGTATGATAGAAGACGATGATGGTGAAAAATTATGTGAAGCAAAAATTAGTTGTTTTACTGGCTTGGATAAAACTGCACCAACCAGAGCATCAAATTTGAAAAGACATTTGCAGCGCTTCCACCCTAAAATTTTAGAAGTGGTCAATGAGAAAGATAAGAGTTGCAATAAAAATCTTCCAACTACATCAAAGTCCGCAACAAACAAATCTACTGAAAGACAAGTATCACTTTCAAGGTTCTTCACTACAGACAAAGTTACTGTAACAATGACTAGAGAAAAGTTTAAGAAACACCTTATCGAACTGGTTGTAAAAAATGGTGTGGCCTTAACTTTATTTTCACAACCAGCCTTTCAAGGCCTAAATGGAGAAATGGCTATTAAATTTGGAGTTTCTCTAGAAAGGCAAAGTATCAGAAAACTTATAGTTGAAGAAGCCATGAATAAAAAGGAAGAGCTTCGAAAAACTCTTAAGGGGCGGTTCATGTTCCTTAAAATGGATGCTGCCACTCGCCATAGAGTTAACTATTTTGCAATCAATACTAGATTTGTTGATGAAAACAAACAATGGTAACTCGGACACTGGCAGTAAAGGACACTAAGGCACATCATGATAGCAATTACCTTCATAACTTAGTAGAAGGTGTTTTGAAAGAATTCGAAATCAAGAAAGAACAGATTCTCTGCATCGTAACTGATAATGCTTCAAATATGTTAAGCACAATAGAAAAGATGAATAAGGATGAAGAAAAAGTCACTAATGAAGGGGAAATTCCTGCATCTGATTCTGAAGCAGCAGAAATAGAACATAATGATGAAACTTTAGATGATTTTGTTGAGGAGGCATCTAAACTCTGCCTAATCCAACACATGCGTTGTGCCGTACATACACTGCAACTAGCAATAAGAGATGGCTTAAAAGATCGCCATGCAGCAACTCTGATAGGTAAGTTGAGACAGGTAGCCATAGCAGCTAGGGTCTCTAAAATTGATGCTATCCTCCAGAGACGAGCCAGAAAAGGAGCTATTTTAGACCAAGTGACACGATGGGGCAGCACATATATGATGGTTAAACATTTGCTTGAGCTAAAGCCCTTTCTAGAAGACATTGATAATCCTAATGTCGTACTGACTGAAAGTCTATGGAGGGATGTATCACAATTAGAAGCTATGCTTGCTCACCCTTATGCAGTCACCAAAAAGTTGCAAGCTGAAGATTTAACTCCTGGCACATTCCTATGGGAGTGGAAAAATTTAATATTTCACCTATCCCAAGCAGGAGGTCTAATTGCTGAAGGAATTGTGTTCTCAATGAAGAAAAGAGAGGTTCAGTTACTTGAAAATGAGATCTTGTTAGCTGCAGTCTATATAGATCCAATGAACTGAATATTGTTAAGCGAAGTTCAAATTGCTAAAGCAAAAAAGACCCTCTGCGACGTTGCAATTAAGATTAAAGGGCTATGACCAGAAAATCCAGAACCACATGATCAAGTTATCCAAAGTATTGAATCCCATTCATCCTCTTCAAATGATGAAGAATTAGATTTTGAAAAATATTTAGATAAAATTGAATGCTCGAAAGCAGAATCAATTCTATTCCTAAGAACTACTTATTAATAAATTTTAGGTTTTAACCCTTGGCCTTTTTTTAATTGGATTTAATGAATTTTATACATATTCAAGTCTGAATAGCTACCTATATATTTAGATTTTTACCCATGCTTTTTGTTGCAAACTTACCTACCTATGTATAAGTATAGGCCTATAGTTTTAATTTTTATTGCATTAAGCAACGTTTTATTTTGTCATGTAGCTATTTAGGCCCTTTGGCCTTAACTTAATAAATTTTAAATGAATTTTTTTGCTTTAATTGCATTCAATGGAATTTCTATTTTGTCAAAGTCATTAGTCTTATATGTAATTTTTTTCTTTTAGTTATATATCGATTTTTTTTCCATAAATAAACAATAAAAAAAAGCCACAATGGCATAGCTACAACCATTGGACTCAAACCTTTAAGGACATGAGTTTAAAAAGTAGCCTGATGATTCACATGGTTGTGATGAAATGCCAGCTTATGTAATTATCATCATAGCAGATTTAAGGGTCGGAGTCGGAGTCAGATACACAAGAAATTGAGGAGTCGGAATCGGGTGTTTTGGGTACCGACTCCACAGCCCTGATTTCTACATAATTACTACATTTATTATTAAATTTATTACATTTAATATTGCGTTATTATTTATTACAGAAATTATAAATTTATTATTACATTGATTATTACATTGTTGTTTATTATACAGAAATTATAAACCAAAAAATGAATGAAAAAGGTGAGAAGGAAACAATCCAGAGACCATTAAGAAATTCGCACCTAGGCTAGATCCCATTCCCCTGACTCCAGAAGGGCATTTTATTAAAGGGTCCCGCTTATAAGTACATTCACACAAATTAAAACTATCTTCTTCATACATACCAGTACAGATTCTATTATTTTGACATAATTACTGCAAATTTCTTAATGGTCTCTGGATTGTTTCCTTCTCGCCTTTTTCATTCATTTTTCAGTTTAGAATTTCTGTATAATAAACAACAATGTAATAATCAATGTAATGATAAATTTATAATTTCTGTAATAAATAATAATGCAATATTAAATGTAATAAATTTAATAATAAATGTAGTAATTATGTAAAAATAATAGAATCTGTATGTATAGAACAAGAAGATAGTTTTAAATTTGTGCGAATGTACTTATAAGTGGGTCCCTTTAATAAAAATGCCCTTCCAGTGTCAGGAGAATGGGATCTAACCTAGGTGCAAATTTCTTAATGGTCCCTGGACTGTTTTCCCTCTTGTTTTTGGCTCATTTATTTTTCTGTATCCACCTGAAGAGGATGCCAGTGGGCATCAAAACTGTCGTGGAAATAAACTCTGTCTATTAGAGTGGGGTTTTATTATTGTAGGTACTGGTACTGTTTAAAGCATTATCAGCAGAGTTTCCCCAAACAAGGGTGCAGTATGCTATATAAGGAAGAACAAGAATATGATAGAGAGTCAATAATACCTGTTTAGGGACTACATTTCTAAGTTTAAACATTAGCTATAGCAATGCTCCTTGAAATCTTTTTCACAATATAATTTACATGATCATGCCATTGCAAATTCTTATCTAGCATAACACCAAGAAATTTTGTTACAGTAAACTCCTTTACAGCAATTTCATCAACATAAAGTTCATCAAGATACACATTTCTTATACTGTATTAGTGAAAATCATAAAATTTGTTTTACTGGTATTTAGGAAGAGTTTATTGGTGGTCAACCATTTCATTACACTGATAAATTCTAGGGATGTACCGATATATCAGTATATTTTTAACAGTATCAGTATCAGCTGATTTTTAAAAGTATGATTTTTCCAAAATTATGAATAAAAGACTATTTAAAAGATGAAATTTCCAATATTTTATTGTTTTATCACTTCACATAACTCATTCTTTTTTCATCATAGCCTAGGTCCTAAGAAATGTACCGTACCTAGCACATAAATTTTACCCAATTTTCTTTTCAAACAGTCAATCAAACAAGTATAAATCCTTTGAGAAATAAATATAAAGCCTAGAAAACCAAAAAACTATCTTGTAGTCATAGCTCACAATATTAACCCAGCTTTATAAGGCTAACTAACAAAAATATAATGACCTAACCTGACCAATCATCAAGGGCGTACAGTTGACCTAATATTTGGTTAGGTTAGGTCATGATATTTTTGTTAGTTAGCTTTATAAAGCTAACTAAAGAAGGCTGGGGGTAGCTTTCTTTCATTGATCCAAACACACATTAAGCCCAACATAGGCCCGCAGTCCAATTGTATTTATAACAAACAAAACTATGACATCCAATGTAGTGTTGCCATCTTTAATGAAAAGGATTATTGCTTTGTTGCCAAATTTTCAACACAGAAAATAAATTATGAATGTTACAAAAATATGACAAACTAATAAACCCTAGCTGGATATCAGTATCGGTTATCGGCTGATACTATTTTTAATTATTGGTAATGGTATTGGTTATTGGCTGAAAAGCAATATTGGTACATCCCTAATAAATTCTGAACTAAATATATTCTAAGCTGAATTAACATCTTTGCAAGAAAAAGACAGTTGTATCATCTGCAAACATCATGAAGTTCAGTATATCAGATGAATGTGGAAGGTCATTTCTATATAATAAAAATAACAGTGGACTCAGAAGTTAGAACTGAGCCCTGTCAATTTGGGTTGATATTTGTGTTTCAGGCAGAGTATATTCGGATAGGTGCATTTCACAGACCTCCAAACCAAACACACGAAGTTGATGACAGTATAGTTCAAGAAATAAATAAAGGTTGTAGTAGTATGGGAGATTTCAACCTGCCTCATACAGACTGGAGCCTTCTCAAAGGAAATAATAGGGGAGATAACTTCTTCATTGACTGCTATAATGATTTTCTAACACAATTTGAAGACAAACCAACAAGGGATCAATCAATCTTAATCTGGTTCTTTACAATGATCATGAGCTTAAGGAACTTGCAGTAGGAATCATTAGGGAATAGTAACCATTTGATCATACATTTTAAGATAGAATTAAAAAGGGATCTAGTCAACAATTACCATCTAGTCCCTTGCTTCTCAAAGGGTGACTATAATAAATTTAGGGAGTTCTCAGGCTCAGTAAAGTGGAATAATGAATTTGCCAATAAAAATTTGTCATTTTTTGATAGTCGCCAGACAGCATTTTAAAAAAAAAAATTCTTGGCAATCCATACTTTAGACAATTCTAAGAAACTTTTCTTCTATGAGTTTCCTCAGCAGATGACTGATTACTGAGATATCCATAGATAAAATTGATACTATATATCCAAGAATTTTTCTAAGTCCAAAACTGTCTTCTCTGTCTCTTTTGGGAGTCTCTCGTTCATTCATTTGTGCATTTCTCAAGGGAATGTAACTGCGCATGCGCCACTGATTTTAATTTAACCAATCACAAATGGCATCATTGTCTTAACCAATAAAATTGAACCACCCTTGTGCTGGGCTTGATTTGAATTTGAATAGCTCACTTTAGCTATGGCATCAGCATGTGGAGGCTGCACTCTCACTTACTACAAAATTATAGCTCGATTCTACCAAAAGAACAGTGAAACAGTTGCTTTTTTGCAGGAACACAGTGTTTTGCCAGTCTGTTGTGTGTCCTAAGTGTAATAACCATTGTAATTATCATGAAGACCACCATTTGTGGTACTGTGATTACAAAGTAAAGATTCCAAAAATGAAAAAAATGCTGTGCTTGTGGCTTTGCAGTGAGCAATTACAAGGGTTCATTCCTTGATAAGATCCACTTTGAACCATGGAAGTTATTATTCTTTATCAATACGTGGCTACAGAAGCAGTTTCACCACAATGAAGTAATTGAGAATCTTCATATATCCAGCCATATGAGTGTAAATTGGCAAAGCTTCTGTTCCGAGGTGACTATATTTTGTATGGACAATCAGGAGCCTATTGGGGCCCTGGAATTGTAGTGGAGATAGACAAGTCGAAGTTTGGCAAGTCAAAATACAGAAGGGGGCAAGATTTACATAACTTCCTATGCCAAGCAGCCCAACTTTATCCTCCCCAATCAGCGAATCAGCAAACAGATGAACCTCAGCCTTCCACCTCGCAGAGCCCCCAGTTAGGAAAACATAGCTACAATAAGGTTAGGTAAGCCTTCTTTGGTCATCTGATTCTAAAATTTCTGATGAAAAATGTGTTTTTGGTGTGTTTTTAGGGGATTCAAATGATTTTGACCCGTTAGGTTCATTGAATGCCTGGTTAGGTCAACTAAATACCCAGTTAGGTCAACTGTACACCCTTGATGATTGGTTAGGATCACGTTAAGAATAGCAAACCCATTTACCTCGTTAAGAATGGCAAACCCAAAATTAAACATGTTAAGAATAGCGAACCCAAAATTAAATATGTTAAGAATAGCGAACCCAAAATTAAACATGTTAAGAATAGCGAACCCAAAATTTAACAAGTTAAGAAAAATATTTCAAAAAAAAAAATATGCTCCACTATTTCCATATAGGCAACTGATGGGGTTGTACTTGTATCAACTAAACCGAACACCCATACTTGATATGCGGGATATTTTTGCTACCCACACACGAAGGGTAGCAAAAATAACTGAATGACTGGTTAGGATAATTGAATGCCCTGTTAGGTCAACTGAATAGCCAGTTAGGTTCATTGAGTGCCCAGTTAGGTCAACTGTACGCCCTTGATGATTGGTTAGGTTTAGTCATGATATTTTCGTTAAAACTAATGAATCTATCACAACTAAACCGAACCAATCATCAAGGGCGTACAGTTGACCTAACCGGGCATTCAAATTTTATCCTATATAAATAATGGTTTTTACAAAATTCTCCATGTTAAGAATAGCAAACCCAAAAGTTTCCATGTCAAGAATAGGGAACCCAAAATTATCCATGTCAAGAATAGCGAACCCAACACCCTATGGGTTCGCTATTCTTAATGTGATCCATTGGTTAGGTTTAGTTGTGATATTTTCATTAAATCTAACGAAAATCACACTAACTAAAAAATGAGTGATTTGCTATAGAAACAATGGTCAAAATCATTTGGATCACCTAAAACCACACCAGAAAACACTGGGTAAATATTTACTATTACACCAGTCTCTGGTAGAAAGTTTTAAAAGCTGGTTTTCAACGTTTTTCAATGTGCTGAATTAAAAAATTATACTCATTTCCATCGCAAATGAATTGTTAAAGAGTTACTGAAGCTTAAAGCTTTTAAAACTTTCTACCAGAGACTGGTGTAATAGTAAAGAAATACCAGACACTGTCCAGTGACTCAAAATTTGACCAAAAAATTATATTGAGATGTGGTGTAGATTTCACGAAGAAATTTTAGAAGATGTACAATGTAGGTGTATTCTTTTCAAAACTGTTAGGAATAACAAGATTAGGAAACCTTTGTGGTGGAATTGAGAAACAACTAAAATGATTAAAAATAAAAGATCATTCAGGGAATTTAAAGGCAGTGATAGTATGTTGGACTTGAATAATTATAGGTAGTTAAGAAGCTAGAAATAGCAATAAAGATCCAAAGAAATTCTTTAGTTTTTGTAAATATAATAATAATAATAAAAATCATGATAGGATTGGCCCAACAGAACATCATGATAGGATGTGTAAAAAAGATCAAGATATTGTTGGTAATTCTAATGATTATTTTAGCTCTGTTTTTACTGAAGAAAATTTGGATCATCTGAAGATCAGGGCCACCATGTATTCTTGTTTTTTGCTTTACAGTACCAAATATAATAAAAAATTATTAAAATCAATGACCAGTTAGGTCAACTGTATGCCCTTAATGATGGGTTAGGTTAAGTCATGATATTTTTATTAGTTTTAACAAAACAAACAATCAGATGAGGTTAGGGGCCCTGATCTTCAGGTGATCCAAAAGTTTAAATAATTTTTATTTTCTTTTATAAATTTTGTAAGATTTGTAAATTTAGGCATTTTTGATCATATTCATATAAGGAAGGATGATGTTAGGCAAGTGATTCACACACTGAAGTCAAATAAAGCTGCTGGACTTGATAATATACTGGGGTATATGCTAGGATTCTCAAAGAAGGGGAGGAAAGCTTATCTGAGGTGCTAACTATTTTGTTTGCTAGGTCTATTACTTATGCAGGGGTACCAGATGAATGGAAAAAAGCAAATATAGTATCCATTTACAAAAAGGGTAGCTAGTAAAAATGAGGAGGAAATTATAGGCCTGTTAGTTTAATATCATTGGAAGGAAAGATACTGAAAAGAATTATAAAGAATGATATTTAAGATATTTAGAAAATGATAACCTTACTTCAAGTTTACAATATGGATTTAGATCAGGAAGGTCTTTTATGTTTAATCTTTTAGACTTTTAAGAGTTTGTAACTGATCAGGTACATAATGGAAATGATATAGATGTTATTTATTTGGATTTTAGTAAAACATTCGACAATGTTCCATGTAGGAGACTTCTATATAAATTAAAAGCTCATAGGATGTCAGGGTCAGTTATAAATTGGGTAGAAAAATGGTTAGAGAACAGAGAGTAATTCTAAATGGCCATGAATCTGGGTGTCAGAAAGTGAAAAATAGGGTAACACAGGGATCATTTTTAGGTCCATTACTCTATTTCGTATTTATATGATTTAGAGAAGGAAATATGGTAGGTAGACAAGTTTCTAAATTCGCAGATGATGCAAAAAGATCTTGATAGATTAGTTGCTTGGGTTTGTAAATGGCAGATAGAATTCAATATTTAAAAATGCAAAAACATACATTTTGGTTGAATTAATGAAAACTTTAGTTAGAGGATGGTAGATAGGAAAAAGATCTTGGCATTATTATTGATAGTGATCTAAAATTTTCTAAGTAGTGCTTAGAGGCTACAAATAAAGCAAATAAAATATTAGGTAGTATTAAGAAGAATGTTAGTTACAAGAGTAAGGAAGTCATCTGTAAATTATATAATTCTTGTTAGGCCTCACTTGGAATACTACATTCAAGCTTGGTACCCTTACCTTAGACATGATATTGATATGCTTGAAGATGTACAACATAGGACAACCAAGCTTACCCTTAACCTAAGAAGATTGGAATACAGGGAAAGACTAAAGGAACTAGGTATGTTTAGTTTTGAGAGATGTTGTATGAGGGAAGATATGATATAGATGTTCAAAATGTTCTTAGGTTTGGACAGTTTATATACAGGGTGGGCGGAAAGTAGCTCCCTATTTTGGATTGGTAAAAAAATACGTATATTATCCATTTATTTCAGAAGAAATAATATGAAAAGGTAGGCATACATGGTAGGTTTTCTCTAAAATTCAATGTGGGCTCCAACTCTTTCCACCAGCTTCTGGAGCCGCCCAGGAATGGCGTCCACTGACTTTAGCAGGAACTCCGGCGGGATGGAGGACATGACTTCCCGAATTCGGTCCTCCAGTTCTTCCAATGTCCTCGGTTTGGTGCGGTAGACTTCTTCCTTTACCCACCCCCAAAGAAAGAAGTCGCACGGTGTCAAGTCGGGGCTCCTGGCTGGCCATTGATGTGGACCACGACGACCCATCCAACCCAGTTCAGCTCCTTCTTCAGCACAGTTCGCACTGAGTAGCGGGAGAGTCCACTTTCCCGAGCTGCCTGGCGAGTTGACTTTCATGGACTCCGTGCGAACATTTCCTGAACTGCCTGCACCGTCTCCTGGGCCCTGGATGTCGAAGGGCGACCACATCTTCGAACATCTGCCACAGACCCCGTGGTCATGAGCTTCGAGTGGCAGTTCTTGATTGTTTTCGGGTCCACTTGGGCACGTGGTCCGTGAATGGCCCGCCACCATCTTTGAACTCGAACGACAGATTGCCAAACTTCGTACCGTGCGCCAACTGGGCACGCTCCTGCAGTGTTAAACGCTCAGCCATGTTACCCTTCAATCTGAAATGAAAAAAAAAATGAACGTTACAATTGTACCACTTTAGAGAACACAAAGAGAACACTTTAGAGAAAAAAAGATTACCGTTACAATTGTACCACTTTAGAGAACACACCATAACAATATAACAATACAATCACAATTTATACATAATTTATATGTAATTTAAATTAGGGAGCTACTTTCCGCCCACCCTGTATATGTAACTTTCACACTAGAGCATGGGTCGGGGAACTTTTTTGGGTATTACCCAAAAATCTATTTGAGTAAAATGAAATTACCCCCAGACTTCAAAGTAAACAAAAACAAGCCAATTGCTCTTAAAATTATTGCATATGGTATACAAAAAATTCAAATTCAAAAAATGTTTATTGGATCCATTATTATGGAGAAATAAAAAAAAGTCACACATGCTGGCATAAGAATAGCACACAAACAAAATTAGTAAAAAGGATTGAAGAACTGAAGAATTTCATTCAAAACATCGCCACTTCAGGTTTTGGAAAAATGATGCTGTTTCATTTTTGATACATCATCAAAATCAGGACGTAAATTCGTAATACAGTATTCTAAAATTTAGAATAATGCCACATTTATATAACAAAATAAAATAAAAATATATGAAAAAAATATTAGCACAAAGTGTCAAGCACTTAAAAATTTTTGGGGTAATGCATGCGGTATGAGAGACACTTCCCTCAGAGCCTCAGTCGTGTGTATGGTATCATGAAACGAAGAGGTGCTTTAAATTTACCCCATTTGGGGTAATTTACCCCCATTCCCCGACCTCTGCACTAGAGGCTGATGGGATAACTCATGGGTATAATAAGAAAATTAAAAACAGACTTGTAGACTTGATATACAAAATACTCTTTCAGTCATAGAGTAGCAGATTTTTGGAATGATTTTCCATATGATGTGGTATTATTGTGGTAAACAGTAGCTAGTTAGTTAATTTTACAAAAAATTTGGACACTTTCATGAAAGAGAGAGTTTGTAGATTGTAAATAGTGTATTCACTATATTGGTATACGTATACTTTAGCATTAGAAATTATTTATATATTTAATATCAACAAAAAATAAGTAAGCCTGAATATAACTTTATTAAAACTATATTACAACTGATAAATGAGCCATATTGATGATGTAGCATCTTCTTTGGCCAGTTAAGTCAACTGTACACCCTTGATGATTGGTTAAGTTATGATATTTTCATTAGTTTTAACAAAAATATCATGGTTAATATTTATTAAATGCCATGAGCTGAACCTGTGATTGAAAATAACTTTTTATGAGGTAGTTTTAGTCACTTTATTCAAATTTGTTACTCATTTCTAGGGCAAATGCTTATATATAGTAAAAATTATGATAAGATAATATATGTAAATACATGCATTATTACGCAAAGAATCATAATTTTGGGATTTTTGTAGAGGGAAATAGTGATGACATCATATGACATAATTTGCTATGCATTACTCATATGTCCCACAATCCCATCTTCATGGGTTAGTTTTTCTAGGATGGCATTGTGTGAAGGGTATGGTGTGACGTACATTCAAGCAATTGAACATTTTGGCCATAATAATCCTGCTTCAATTAAATATTTTCAAGATCACAGCGTTCTTCCAACTTCAGGTTAGGTTAGATAAGGTCAAAAAATACATTTTTCTAGTATATTTTGGTATGGTAGTAAATATCAGTTTAGACGGTGATTCAAGCAAAAGGAAGATTAGGTTATTTGAACAGAGCACACCAAAATACACTAGAAAAATATATTTTTCACTTCAACTTCAAGTCATAGCATTTTGTAAATAATTACCAAATATCACAACTTAACCTAACCAATCATCAAGGGCATACAGTTGACCAAACTGGGCATTCAATTGACCTACATTAAATATCTTTCCAACAAAATTGGAAATAGTAGCTACATGAAACGTAAAAGATCCAGATGGTGTAAGCTATGATAGGCCTAGTAACATCTTTATAGTGTCATAACTTTATTTGTTTTTTTTCGGTGAACCTTTGTGGTAATCGGACGTGCCTCAATTGCTTGTTAAGACAAAGTTCAAATTCTTTCTAACTGAAACCAGGGGTGTGGTGTTAAAAAATCTTTCCAGGGCTGCAGTTGAGATTGATCCTGCGTTTTGGAATTATTTTTTGACTGGTATAGGATCACTCCAGTGTTTTTGTACTTGTTTGTTAAAAGATCTTGGCAAGGCATAGGCCTTGTCGGGTGTTTTTGGTAACGACTGTGGCCTAGCTCATCTTATTGGGCTAGGCCTGTCCTTAGTGTGCCCTATACCCCAACCCTGGGGTATAGGTTATATTTACCTCCCTACATCCAATCATGAGTAAAGGAGTAACTTCTAAAAGTACTAAAAGGTTACGGGTTGATGATTCTAAGACCCTTGAGTCGGCTCGCAGTGATGACTTGATGGAATTGAGTACGGTCATTAAGCAAACTGACCATGCTATCACTTCTTTTTGCAAGAAAAGTTCTAATGAAGTTGCTCAAAGATTAGATACTCAGGAACCATCTAGTCTTACTCATCCCTTGAATTGTCCTACATCTGCTGAACCTAATTTTCCTATTGAGCATGTGTCTTATATTTTTTTGAATAGCAAAGATTTATCAGTTCCCTTAACCAAACTTAGTCCTTTTGGTGTTAAGAAGTCTATAGAGCTTATTTGTGGTGGACCAGTGAAATCTGTCGCCTATTGTAGGTCTGGCTCATTACTCGTGAATACCATCAACTCGAGACAGTCTCAGGCTCTCTTGGGTACTAAATCAATTATAAATGGTCTTTATGAAGTTGAGGCTAAGATTGCTTATAATTTGAATAAAATTCAGGGTATTATTTTTGCCCCAGAACTCCTTCATTTATCAACTGAGGAAATTTTGGCTGAATTACAGTCTTCTACCAATTCTGTCCTTGGGATAAAACGTTTAAATAAAGGTCGAGAGAAGATTCCTACTTCTCTTTTAGTATGTACTTTTGGTGGGACTACTCTTCCTAGTAAACTATTCTGTGGATATTTAGCGTATGATGTCAAGCGATATTATCCTAATCCTTTACTTTGTTTTAAGTGTTGGAGGTATGGACATGGGACAAGGACTTGCACAAATAGTAACAGATGTCTTAAATGTGGACAAGATCATGATAAAGAGACCTGTGTATTGCCTGATAAAGATGTTTCTTGTATTAATTGTAAAGCTTCTCATTTTGTTAATTCTCGACAGTGTCCCCATTGGATCAGAGAGAGTGAGATTATTCATATCAAATTTGATGATAATTTGTCTTTTCCTGAAGCTAGACGTAAGTACTTTTCTCATTTATCTCCTCAGATCTCCTCTGCATCTTATGCTCAAGTAGGTACCCAGAATTTGTCTAAATCTCTTACATATGTGTCAGTTGGAACTCAGTGTGAATTACATACAGCCAGTAATGCTTCTTCCATGGCTACAACAAGTACTACTCCTTCTATCACTACTATTTCTCCTATAAAGAGTTTACTCAGCTCATCCAATGACATCCCAGACTTTTCTATTTGGGATATAATTAATGAATATAAGAAACTTTCCGAATTGAATCTTCAACCTAAGGCAATTGTTATCAAATTGGCCCTCATGCTTGGGAAACAAGGAATACCAAAGAGTCACATAGATAGTAGGGACGGTTTTAGGATTCTCTTTGGAGATTAATTTCTTTTTACCACTTTTATTCATCATGTCTGTTAAGTTATGTCAGTGGAATTTGAGGGGCTTTCATAAAAGATATCCATTCCTTCAGACCCTGATAAGTGATCATAAACCTACTATCCTTGCTTTGCAAGAAACTTATCTTTGTCAGGAAGCTACTATTGGATTGAAGGGATATACTTGTGTTCGTAAAGATAGGACTAGGCAGGGTGGTGGTGTCCTTCTAGGGATACACAATTCCATCCCTTTTTCCCCTGTTGTAATTTGTTCAGATTTTGAAATAGTGGCAGCCAGAATTCACCTTAGGTCAGTGTCTTTTACTGTCTGTTCCATTTATCTACCTCCACATCTGACTCTTACAAGAAAGGAATTTGAGAGTGTCCTCTTGAAGGTGCCACAACCAGTCCTACTAATGGGAGATTTCAATAGCCATCATGTCTCCTGGGGTTCCCATAATAGTTGTATTAAGGGTAACTTACTGGCAGAATTGTTTACTGATCTAGATTTATTTGTTTTGAACTCTCCAGTCCCAACTTACTGTGCTGAATTTAGGGGACACTTTTCAAGCATTGACTTAACAGTTGCCTCTTCTGGTTTATTTCAGCAACTATCTTGGACTGTGTTACCGGACTTATATGATAGTGATCATTTCCCTATTATTCTTGACACTTTTGAGGAGTTGTTGGTTTTTAAGAGGCCAAAATGGAAGATAGGTAGTTCTTTATTAACCTTTGAAGCCAATCTCTCTCTTCCTCCAGTTGATTTTTGTAGGAGTGCTGATGAAAATTGTTGTAATATAACAAACTCACTCATTGCTTGTGCATCTAAATATATTCCCCGCTCTTCGTCTACGGTGAACTTTAAATATGGTAAATACTGGTGGAATGATACCTGTGCTGAAGCTCTTAGAGTTAAAAAGAGAGCATTTAGGCTTTTTGTTAGTAATCCCATACAAGAAACATTGGTCATCTATCAAAAAGCAAAAGCATTGGCTCGCAGGGTTGTTAGACTATCTAAGAGGAACTCAAGGAGAGATTTTGTACAGTCTATATCGTCTCATTCCACAGTGAGTGAGGTTTGGAATAAAATACAGCGTTTTAGTGCCAATAGGGGATCTAGGGGTTCTTTGGTTTTAAAGTCTGAAGGTGTTTTATATGCTGATCCAGTTGACACTGCCCAGATTTTAGGCAGCAGTTTTGCAAACACCAGTAGCCTCTCCTTTTATATTGAACCTTTTGTATATCATATGGTGGAATCTGAGTTTGTCCCTATTCATTTTGAACCAAGTGATACTACTTACAACTCCCCATTTACCATATATGAACTAGAAAGAATTCTTAAGGATACTAAACTAACAGCTCCTGGTAGAGTATAATTGTATATCCTTTTCTATCTAATATGACCCCACAAAATAAAGAAATTTTACTAAGGTTTTATAATTTTTTATGGTTACGAGATGTCTTCCCAGATTGCTGGAGAGAGAGTATTTTAATCCCTCTGTATAAGCCAGGTAGACCTTCTACTGACCCTACATCTTTTAGGCCTATAGCATTAACAAGTTGCCTGTGTAAAGTTATGGAGAAAATGGTATCATTTAGACTTATGAAATTTTTAGAAGAAAAGAATGTTTTGTCTCAGTTTCAGAGTGGGTTCAGGCATAGATTTTCAACAATAGATAGCCTTGTTCGGTTAGAAAATGATATAAGGGAGTCTTTTTTGAGAAATGAATATGTCTTGACTGTGTTCCTTGATATTGAAAAAGCTTATGATACTGTCTGGCATCATGGTTTACTTCAAAAACTGTATAAATCTGGGTTAAAAGGCCATCTTCCAAGATTTATCCAAAATTTTATTTCTAATCGCCGTATTAGAGTTTTAGTTGGAAATCACATTTCCAATAGCTTTAATGTTGAAATTGGCCTCCCACAGGGAAGTATCCTAAGTCCAACACTATTTTCCTTGATGATTAATAATTTATTTGACGGAATCAATGACAGTGTCAGGTATTCCATGTATGCTGATGACTGTGCCTTGTGGGTGGTTGGGGATGATTTGAATTTTTGACATATGTGATGCAAGGTGTCCTTAATCATATTAGTGAATGGTCAGAGGAATGGGGCTTAAAATTTTCATCATCCAAATCAAGATGTATGATTTTCTCAAAAAGACCATGGAGGAATGATGATTTAACATTATATTTATCAGGAAATCCAGTTCAGTATGTTTCAAGTTATAGATATCTGGGAATAGTTTTGGATCAGGGTTTGACTTGGTCTAAGCATATTCAATACCTGGAGGAAGCTTGTGTGAAAGCTATTTCTATATTAAAATTTTTTTCTAATTCAGTTTGGGGTTTAAGTAGATCAACTTTGTTGATGTTATATAAGTCCTTGGTACGTAGTAAATTAGACTATGGATGTTTTTTGTACCATACCTGTTCTAAAACAAATTTACTGAAGCTAGATAGGATGCAGTATAAATGTATTAGACTGGCTTTGGGAGCTCTCAAATGTACAAGAGTTGATTATTTAGAAGCTGAATCAAACATTATGCCCTTGCATTATAGAAGAAAACTGTTAGGTGCTAGGTATGCTACTAAAATGTTAAGGTTTGATTCACACCCAACTAAAACTTGTATTAATAGATTTTATAATTTTCAATTTTATAGACTACGTCCATACCCAATACCTTTTAGTGGCTGGATCAAGGATTTTATTCACCAAGTGGGTTTAACTTTTGATTTGATAGCATCTCAGCAAGGTTCCTATTTCATTTATCACCCTGTAACAGTGAATTTTGATTTTTCTATTCATACCACTAACAACAAATTGGCTTTTGCAATTGTGCTCCAAAGAAGTTTTCTGGAGAGGGTAGAAACTTACAAAGAAAGAGGATACTTATCTGTATATACTGATGGATCTAAATCAGAAAGTGGTACTGGATGTGCATTTCTCTGGGATGGGGTGATTAAGGGTTTTTGCCTTCCAGAGCACTGTTCTATATTTACTGCAGAATTGTATGCTATACTACAGGCTTTAATATATATTTGTCACAACTCAGACCTTACTAAGTTTGTTGTTTGTTCTGACTCCCTTTCTTCTCTGAAAGCTATACAGTCCTCTTCTGGGCATCATATAGTCATTCAGATTATTGAATTACTCAATCAGTATAATCTTGATGTTATCTTTTTATGGACTCCTGGTCATGTTGGTATCCGGGGGAATGATACTGTTGATGAAGCAGCACGTATGGCTTGTAGTCTTGATGAAGTCCAGACCATCCCTTACTCTGTTGGTGAATTTATGAAGCCCATTTCACATTTCATTCTCTCTGAGTGGCAACAGGAATGGTCCCAATGCAATGGACTCCTTCCTCAGATGGAACCTGTCCTTTGGAAAAGGATCCCAGAAAAGAATCGCAGGAGTGATGTCATATTGACCAGGCTTAGGTTGAATTGCTCTAAGTTGTCCCATGGACATTTTTTTGATGCAACTTTATTTAAAAGGTGTGGTCCTTGTAATGTTCAACTCACCCCAGAACATGCGGTCATTCATTGCCCCACTTATAATCTTCTTCGAACTGATTTGATTCACTATTGTAATGGCAAAGGAATTTGTTTTTCTTATGAAATGTTTTGGGGAATGAATTTCCATCATCCTTACTTTTGACCTTCTTAAAGAAAGCCAATTTATCTAACCTGATCTAGGTGTTTATCGTTTGATAGTCTTTTTGTAGTAGCTATAGTATTACTCTTTTACTAACAGGTTCCTTTTTCTTTTCCATCCTGTGTGTTGTAGAGTGGAACCCTACAACTGAAGTGGTAGAGGTCTTTTTTCATTTCTTTTTAGTCTTGGTGCCAATAAGCCAGCAGGGTTGCAGCACCTTAAACAGAAATAAAATAAAAAAAAAAAAAAAAAATAACTATTTTCTAATCTTTTCAAAATGATACAAAGCTGCTTGCACCATTTTTTCTGCTCTATTGATTGAGGTTTCGTTACTGTAGCATGTTTCATGGCAATGCAGGTGTCTTGTAAAGTTTTACCTTGATTATATCCATTAATGACATTATCAGTTGTAATATCGTTTTAATACTTTTAATAATAATAAAGTTATAATTTCCGACGCTAAAGTATACGTATATCTGGTGTATTTTCTCAGCTAAAGTTAGGTAGGCTACTTTAGTAATAGTAAATACTGTAGTTGTATGTTAATTAGCTGACTTCAGAATGACTTTTATTATCTAGCTTAGGCATCATTCAACAACTATGCGACCATTTTTTTGGTGATATCCACCCACCCTGTGATCGTTTGTACACTCCAGCTTGATATGCCAAATTAACTACATGGCATTTTGTGCAACATTGTTCCCAAACCCAAGATAATGATGATATAGACGGGAGTGGACTTGAAATGCAAATGAATTAGAACTTCCATTGGGAACACCAGTGATCACAAATGATTCTTAGGATCAAATCTGGAAAGAGCCGAGTTATGCCATATTAAGTACAAGTGACATAAAAATGCAAAAGTTTATTGGCAGACCATACTCCATATAACAAATATTAATAATACGAACTGACAACAGAATACAATGACAACTCGCATACTAAAGATAAAAACATATACAATTAATGAGAAATAATACAGTAATGTCGAGGTTAAGTGGAGGTACAGCCATAAACAGACGCCTTCATACCATGTATTCCATAGCTGACTAAGCTGAGATGACATACTCGGCTTACTCGCATACAGCAAGACTGATGAAGAGCTTAGATAATTAGGTTGGTTGGTTTTTTTAATTCTTTGCATTAGACTGTATTAAGCATGTCTTGTTACCAGGGTGTGAAACTCACCAAAATTTTCTGATGGCCCACAGGACCAGTGAGATTAAAAATCTACTGGCCAATAAATAAAACTACTGGCCCGCTCTGCTCACAATGTAAATGCAAAAAAATTAATGTTATGGGGCAAATAAAATTTTAAACTTTGAGAGCTAAGAATTTCAGTGATGCGTAAAATGTTTGAAAAAGAAGAATTCATGGATTTTATTCATTTAAATTTTATGCAAATAAATTTAACGTAGAGCATAGTAAATCACGTTTATATTATTGTGGTATTGGTAAAAGATTCGTCTGCTATGCGCCAATTTATTTAGACCTACTCTACATAAAGGCTACATTATATATTGTTGATCTTATGAATAAATAAACAAACAACAAAACAAACAAAACATCTTTATTGCAAATAATTCACAATCCATAGCCACTTAACCTAACATGCAAGTACAATCTTACGTATACACTGAACTTAATGCAAAAATTAGGCCAACACAGCCACTTAACCTAGCATACTGTTTGATTAATTATCTGACAATTTTATGTATATTGTTATTACATGAGACATCTTATCAGTGGTGGGCGCGGTACCAAAATTTGGGGGTGCGTTACGCGGTACTGCGGTACCTCAGCATGCCCAGTGCGTTACGCGGTACTGCGGTACTTTTTCAGGTCCCCCTGGTGCGTTCCGCGGTACTGCGGTACTGCACACAAGAACAACACAAGTAATAGCACATATTTTCAGAAATTGCATATCGGCGATTTCGCACCTGAACTTTCTGCCATAATGGCTAAAAATCGATCTTTGTCACAGAAATGTAACACACGTGCAACCGGCTCAAAAGCAAGCACTGCACTGAGGCGTTGTGATAGGATGGCAACGTAACATGTTCTGAACGAAAACTTAACGTGTCTAGAGTTAGGCTGATGCAACACACGCAGCATTCGTCTTACTGTACTCCTGTAATAAGGTTTACTTCAAAAAAAGTGTTAATTTTTTGAAAAGTCGTGTTTGTCGGTACCGCGGAAAGTACCGCGGGAAATTTGAATGCGGTAGCGGTACTGCTGTACTTTCAGCGATCCTTTGCGGTACTGCGTTATGCGGTACCGGTTTGGTAGTGCGGTAGTACCGCAGTACCGCAGTACCGCAAAAAATACCGCAAGTGCCCAGCTTTGCATCTTATGACACTTATAACACTTATTATAACACAACTTAATATGCATATATAATCTTTGCTACATTACAAAAATAAGGTATTGTACAGTAAACTAGCAGTTGCCTGAACCAAGACTGCCATATAGGTGAGAGGTACACAGTATCTGAAGACAGGACATTGTACAATAACACATTAGAGCTGTTTTGGACCCTCGTAATGAAATTATATATATTCTTCTCGATTAACATTTGGCTGGTAGGTAGGTTACGCGTAGTAAACATAAAACTGGCACTGCACCATTTTGGTTCCCTACATAGCATACGAAAAATATTATTATAAGCAACAGAGTTTATTCATAGCAGGTTTTGTATAATTCCACCACAGATGGGATGTATATAATACAGTACAGTAAGTTCTAAAAAGATAAATTTTAACTGATTCTGAACACATACCAAATTTCCTTACTAGCATGTTACCCTGTACATACAGCTTTTTACGTTGCCTCTCAATATCGAGTTCATCTCGCAGCTCGTGAGTAATTACATGACCTAAGTTTACATGTGTCTTTGACAGGTATAGCCTGACCATTCATTTCAAAAGACCCACATGATACATGTTTCAGTAGATTACACCTAAAAATCAAAATACAGCTCTTTGCCCCATTATAGGTGATGTCAGTTTCTAGACCATATTGTTCATATATCTCTAAAAGTACTCTCAGCCCATGGGAAGAGGGTGACAGAAGAACAAGTTCATCAGCATACATTAAATGATTATTTTTTCTTTTCCAATGACACAGCCAGTACGTGCAGTTTTTAGTTCATTGGTAAGGTCATCCATGTGTATATACAGAAAAGATAGGGTGATAATATACCTCCTTGCCTAACACCATTAGTTACCTTAAAACCTTACAAATCTTACAAACATGGTCTGCTCTGTATACCAGAATGCAAGTTCCTAATGTTTCACATGTATTGTGCTCAGAGGCGGATTAAGACACCTCGGGGCCCCGGGGCAATGAAGAATATGGGGGCCTTTTTCTATAGCTTTTTATTAACAATACATGTACATGTACAGTACATAGTATATTTACACGAATTATATGTACGGTGCTCAGGTTAATTGAGAAACAAACTTAAAAGAACCATAATGTGTATTTTGCCGTTTGCCAAAATCAAACAGTATTAAAGAAACTTTACTTTAGGGCCTATAAAACAAAATAAAACAGGAATTTGTCAGTTTGTGTACTCTGTCATATTTAATCAAAGAAGTTTGCGAAATCTCGAATTATATCATCGAAACTCAATTGATCGGGGGCTCCTCAAGCATGGGAGCCTGAGGCTTCAGCCTCAGTAGCCTCAGTGATAATCCGCCACTGATTGTGCTTATTGTGCTTATCTGTGGCTTGTACTAGGCTTACCATCATAGCAGCAGGGTTAAAATATCGTTGGCCACTCGGACCAGCTGTCTTATGAAAATTACTGATCCGATATGAAAACAACTGGTCTCGGGCCAACGGGCCAGCGGAAATTTCGCACACTGCTTGTTACCTCCAGGAAGCTCGAGACATTGCTGGTAGCAAACATTTGTGAAGTTGAGCATCTCGGGGGTAATTTATGTGGGAGTCTAAGAAATCTGAGTGTTGTACAGCAAATTTAGGGTTCTATCAGAACCTCTTTTATAATTCACCCAGAGTTATTGTCCGTATATATTACTGCAGAAAGTACGAAAGAGAGTGCCTTTACCTTCACTTGTACAGAACCGGAAGTTCCTTATAATCATATTCGCTTCAACAGAAAGGCTTCGAAATTGTTTTCTTATATCTGAGTCATCACTCAACTCAAGGAGCTAGTGATAGCTTGACCCAAATACTTAAAATCTTGTACTTCTCCAATTACTTGTTCATTATACACAGTGATTCATTGTACTTAGTCAGTGCTCCAGACAACTATCTCTTAATCTTCTATGGACCTCTTGTATAATGTTTGTACCTGTTGTGTCTGAAATAAAGTGTTTGTTTGTTTGTTTGTACTTCACCTCTCATTTGAAACCTAATATTAGCTGGCTGATTACAGCTTTTAAGATGGAATTGCATAACCTTAGTTTTTGTAACATTAAAAAGAATATCATGTTTCTGCGAATATAATTCGTAGACTTTTAGTAGCCGATCCAGACCTTTAACAGAGGGACTTATTAGCACCATATCATCAGTGAAAAAACTATAGGGCTGTGGGTTGATTGCCTATTACCCTCATCCGTTGGAAATTTCGAGCAGATTTCAGTGGAAAGTTAACGACAAAAGCCCTACGTTTTTTCGTTAGAGAATTATGTATGTGTAGGTCTTCAAAGGACCTCTTTATGTATTGTTTTAGGTGGTTAATGTTAAATATATTTGCCTTCGGTATTTTAGCGCTGCCTAATGGTAAAGGAAGAAATTGCTTTACCTATTATTTCGTTGAGCCTCGCTCCTATTCGTAGGACGCGACGATGGTTTTCGATGTAGGGCCGCGGTACGATGGAGTTACACAACGAGTTGATTTGATGTAATTAATATAGACAGTTACTATATTTAAATTCCTGAAGGTATAGGCCTATCCTTTTGTATTATTAGGTTTATATCATATGTTATTCACTCAGAACTTATAGGAAGATAAAGTACATCTTCTTTGCTTAAAAGCAGGGCTTAACATAACCAAGCTCCGAGCGAGACCCTAATATAGATCTTCGTCTTTTATTATTTGCTGATTTTGCAAAGGTCGTTGACTCTTCTCTCGAAGTAATTTTCATGAGTCAGCAGTGGAAAATTTTGAACACGAAATAATAATTTTTTCTTATTGTTGTGTGGGCCCAATGCCTCCACATTGGGTTCTATGTATGTATGGCAATTATTTTAATTCCCAATAGGCTATGTCACCAATCCCTAGGCAATTTTGTAGATATTTAATTCAATTAATTAATAATTTATATTTAATTAAGAAGTAAAGGTATCACATACGATACTACTGTACAGGGTGGGCCGTAAGTTTCCATACATAGGAAAATTTAAATTATGGTGTTCACGTGCGTCGGTATTTGGATCAGCAGTTTCCGGATGCTTGGATTGGTCGGCGTGGTCCTGTGGAGTGGCCTCCCAGATCCCCAGATCTCACCCCCCTTGATTTCTATCTTTGGGGGCACTTGAAGGCCATGGTGTATCAGGAAAAGATACGAGACATAAATCATCTAAAGGAACGTATCACCAACGCCATTACAAGCATAACGTCAACTGTGCTAATGCGTGTTCATCAACAGTGGGGAACACGTATTGAAATGTGTTTTCAAAACAATGGCAACCATGTAGAGCATATTATATAAATAAAAATGGTTGTCCATAAAAAAATGTTTATTTTTCCTATGTATGGAAACTTACGGCCCACCCTGTATATTGTAAACATGTATAGTTTTTCCATATACTGGTGGGGTCGGAGAAAAATTTGTATGTTATAGATTAAATTTTTTGACAAACAGTGTGTTTTAAATCATGTGAAATGAGTTAAAAAGAATGAAGTAGGAATTTAGAAAGAGAAAGGTTACTCAAGACCTATTTAAATATAAAAGTTCAAGAGGTCAACTTCTCAAGTTTAGTTGAAGTTATGCCAATCGGTTTGCCTCCCCGTAGGAATAGAAAATTTATGGAATTAAAGTAAAGTTATTATGTAAGCATTTTAACTTTGCGCATTATTTGTTGTTTGGCCCATGGCCAAGGGAGGCCGCAGGACCCTTGTAATAGTTTGGTCTCTGGCCAAGGGAGGCCACAAGACCCTTGTAATAGTTTGCTCTATAGTCAAGATAGGCCATAAGGGCCTTGTTGAATAGTTTAGGCTATGGCCAAAGTAGACCATCAGCCCCTTGTTAAATAATTTGGGCTATGGCCAAGGTAGGCCATAAACCCTTGTTGAATAATTTGGCCTATGGCCAATGTAGGCCATAAACCCCTTGTTGAGTAATTTGGGCTATGGCCAAGGTAGGCCATCAGCCCCTTGTTGAATAGTTTGGGCTATGTCCAAAGTAGGCTATAAAACCTTTAGAGTAGTTTGGGCTATGACCAAAGTAGGCCATAAAACCCTTTAGAGTAGAGTAGTTTGGGCTATGGCCAAAGTAGGCCATAAAACCCTTTAGAGTAGAGTAGTTTGTACGTGCCACTATCTAACCATATAATTTTCGGCACAAAATTATGTGCACAGAACCAGAGCGCAGCAATAAAAGCCTTTACTCTCCGATCCTTGGTTATGTTCATACAGGTTGTTGTGTTTGTGACACATGTAAAGAGTACAGTGTGAGTGTATATATATATATATATTTTTTTTTTGCATTCCTCTGAATCCAGTTGGTCTTCAAAACTTGGATTCACCACTCCAGTGAAGTCAATACCCGTAGTTATGATTTGAGTAAATGTTGTGTGTCCTACAGGTTTGGGGTTTTGAAGGAATCCAATGTGTTTGCAAGGAATGCCTATGTCTGTTGATGAAATCTGTTGAGTGATTCTTCTTTAAAAGAAGAATTGGATGCTTGGAGTTGCATGTATATATTTATATACTGTATGTATGTGTGTAAATGTATATTTTTTGTTGGGTTTTATTTTTGAGTTTTGTGTTAGGTTAACCAATTTGGCTGAGCAAAGATCCTCAAATGTTCTATGTCTGTTCTATGCCTATATGTCAAATAGAACTTAGAATAGGTTGCGCCTATATGTCAAATAGGACTTGAATAGGTGTTAGGTGGGTGTAGGTTTGAGTTCGTGCTATTGCTTTAGGTCTGTGTGATGTTAAAGTTCTGAGTTTAATTTTGTGATGTTAATGAGTCTTAGAGTGAGTTAAATTACTGAAATCAATTTTATAACCTACATCACAGGTTGAATTAAAAATGTAGTGTTTTTTAGTTAGGATACGTCTTGAGTGTAAAGAGTAGGGCCTACTGTGTGAGGCAGGCTTCTTGTATATTTAAATTGCAAATTGTAATGTTTGAAGTAGGCCTTTAGTGTATGAGTATATTGGGCCTATTATGTAAGGTAAAGTAAAGTGGGCCTACTAAATAGGTTTAGGTTGAAATAAGCCTATTTTTTATAGGACCTAAAATGAATTAAGCCTGTTAAATGAACAAGGTTTTTACGGTTAGTGTAAAGGTAAATTTGTGTTAGTGTAAATTTTAGAGGGGTCAGGTCAGTTCCCCATAGACGGGCCACCATATTAAAAAACTATATAGTGCTTATGGTTGAAATTGGCTTCAACCTTCACCGATTGGAAATTATCATGCAGTAATTGTATAGAGATTTAATGACAAAAGCCCTACGTTTTTTCGTTAGAGAGTTATGTATGTGTAGTTTTTCAAAGGACCTCTTTATGTATTGTTTTTAGTGGTTAATGTTAAATTTATTTGCCTTCGGTATTTTAGCGCTGCCTATATGGTAAAGAAAGAAATTGCCTTACCTTATTTCGTTGAGCCTCGCTTCTGTTCGTAGGACGCAACGATGTTTTTCGATGTAGGGCCGCGGTACGATTGAGTTACACAACGAGTTGATTTGATGTAATTAATATAGGCAGTCACTATATTTAAATTCCTGAAGGTATAGGCCTATCCTTTTGCGAATTAGGTTTATATCATATGTTATTCACTCAGAACTTGTAGGAAGATAAAGTACATTTTCCTTGCTTAAAAGCAGGGCTTAACATAACCAAGCTCCGAGCGAGACCTTAATATAAATCTTTGCCTTTTATTATTTGCTGATTTTGCAAAGTTCGTTGACTCTTCTCTCGAAGTAATTTTCATGAGTCAGCAGTGGAAAATTTTGAACACGAAATAATTTTTTCTTGTTGTTGGGTGGGCCCAATGCCTCCATATTGGGTTCTATGTATGTATGGCAATTATTTTCATTCCCAATAGGCTATGTCGCCAATCCCGAGGCAATTTTGTAGATATTTAATTCCATTAATTAATAATTTATATTTAATTAAGAAGTAAAGGTGTCACATACGATACCATATTGCAGAGCATTTTTTAAGCTTTTCCCACTGGGCGACAAAGGCAGATCGGGAAGTGGGGGGGGGGGGATTAAGGCAGGGCTGTGCTGCCAATTTCTTAACAACCGGTTCTGATACAGATAGGGCTGTAAATCGGCGAGCGCCAATGGCGCGAGTCATTAAGGTAGGGGGTCTAGGGTGAGCGGTACATAATTTTGCCAGAAATTATGTAACATATTCTTTATACTCACTAATGACATAATTATCTAAAAATAAACTAATTTTTCATAAAAAAAAAAAATATTGAAACGACCGCTGCTTGTGATACTATCTATATTTTTCTATAAAATCCTGAAAAAATTAAAAAAATTTAGATATAAATAAATTTCTACTGACTGTTAAATATTTGTTAAAAACAAACAAACAGTTTGGTGATCCAATCAAAATTTAACAACCGGTTCGGGCGAACCGGACCGAACCGGTCCCAGCACACCCCTGGATTAAGGATACTATGGATCCGGATGTTCCCTAATCAGGTCACCATTCCCATGTGGTCTGAAATAACACTAGCATTATCTATATATAAATATTCAATGTAAATTTCATATTTACATTTAGGATAAACAGTTCTAATTGTGGCAGATGTGCATTGTGCATGTATTATATGTATTTATATGGCTTCCAAGACAATGCTCCCAAGACAACTCTCAAGACAATTCTATTTTTACAAATTTTGAAAATTCCTTGTCGCCCAGTATTCTAAAATTTCATTTACTGGGCGACAAATTTTTTTCACTAGGTGACATTCATTGTTATTTTTTTTATTTTATTGGGTTCAGAATCCCAGCTGAGCTGTGAACGGCCAAGCTCTGAAGGGCCAGTTTAACCTACAGTCCAAGTTAAGCTAGACTAAAAACTTACGGACTTGGAGGTCCTATTAGGTCCTACCTCAGGGCATGGGCGCCCGCAGGATTTTTTCCAAGGGGGGGCAAAATTTAATGTATTAATAGGTAGGGACACAGACCACAAATCCGCGTCCTCACTCTCTGAGTGTCGGAAAAAAACTGATCAAAAACAATGGCTGCCACGCACTGCATGCAGCCAGGTGCTTGAGTTGGCGCTGCCAACTTGGCGGGATAATTTTAAGGGGGGACTTCTGAACAAATAAAAAGGTAGCAACCTTTTATCATGCACACAAATAAAAATTTTCACCCTTTAGGAGGCAGTTGGATACTTTTCAGCAAGTTTAGGATATAAATATTTTCTTAGAAAATATTTAATATATTTTCTTGGCATTTCCAGGTGGGGGCAAGCGCCCCCCCTTGCCCCTACCTGCGGGCGCCCATGCCTCAGGGTTGCTGACTCGATGTGGGCCTACCTTAGGCCTCAGTTGCATAAAATTAAGCTAAAAAACAAAAGGGGCACTATTTATGGTCTTATTTCTAAACCTTGCAACAACAACACAACCTGCACCATTGCACGATGCAACAATCTTGTATCTAAACAACCAAACTGAATTGCAAGAGAGCTCTCTATAAGACCACGCCCTGTAAGTGCCGCATTCAACAAACGAGTAGGCAGGACGCGCAGTGCCCCAAAAAAATGATGCCACAAGAGTGCCCAAACAATGATGCCACAAGAGCCCAAAAATGCTAACTCTAAATTAAGTGAATTTTTCACTAACCTTACAATTATGAGATGGATATATACACACCTTAACTTAATATATACAAGCAATGCTGCATCAATCAATCCTTGGGACAACAATGGCTCTTCCTCTTTTAGATTTTCTAACATTCATGTCGCCCACTCACTAGGCTAAAAAATGCTCTGCCATATTGTAAACATGTATAGTTTTTCCATAATCAGCATAAACTAAGTTATTTATCCTTGTGTTATCTATACAACATCCAACTCTTGCCTCATTAATGAAGCAATTAATCCGTCAATATACATATTAAACATTCGGATATTACATTGCCCCACCTAACAGTAAAAGGTTGGTGGGAATGCCAAAATTTCAATAAATTTAATATGTTCATTAACCCTGTTCAAAAATCAACTTTTTCTTATTTCCATAGGTTTCTGTACTTTTTCCCATGCTTTTTGACCTGAAAAGGCCGAAAATTACAACCATTTTGACCTAGGTTGTAGGGAAGCATTGCCGCATGGAGCTTTAAGTTTTCTGCCTTGAAATCGGCCAAAAGCACCAGTTCCGGGGTCCCTTGAATCATGTTTTGCCCTATAACTTTTTATCTGAACAAGAAATGGCACATTGGTACATACAAAGATTTCAGAAATATCACAAAATTCGTTTTCTCACACTCAAGGCAGACAAAGGCGCCTTATTCATGACACAAATTTGAGATTAACATTTTGTCACAAGTCTAATCGATCAAGAAGTGAAAGCATTACATGATGATTAATTTCATAATGACATTTACACAGTCAGTTGTTGAGAGTTTGTTTCTTGAAGCTGTCAAAGCGGCGTCTGTTGAACTCCACAGCTTGAAGGAGATAGTCCCTTTGCTTGGCATCTGTTGTTATGACATTTGCAAAGTCGCTCATCATCTTGACACCACGTTCAGCAATGTCATTCACCGCTTTCAGATTCTTAACATAGTCCAACGCTTTTCTGTAGTCCTCATTCTGTGGCCAAGACGTGACAGGTTCCAGAAGCCACTCGGATCCAATGTTCAGTGTGTCCAGCAGGAAATGTGATTCTGGGCCAATGAGATCAACCAGGGTGGTCTTAGCTGTGACTCTCTGGAATAGAGGCTTTCCTGTTCTGAAGCTGTCTGGCTTCTCAGTGGCATGTAACTGGGCAGCAATGTCGTGCTTCAATGTGTCACTCAATCTACTGCTGAACAGGGTAAATGGCACGACTTCCTGCGTCAGGTACCATTTGTGGTTTTCCATCTTATTAAGTACTGCATCAGCAAGCTCTGGGTCAGTTTCTTGTACTTCAACATGTCCTGGATTAGACTTAGATCATTCACGGGAGCATCGGCAGCAGACATTGACATCATCCATACAGGAGTGTAGAACAGCGCAAGGAAGGTGTTGAGTCTTTCCAGCTTTGATACAGTGTCTTCGTCGTACTCAAGTTGATCTGCAAACATCAGCATTTTCATGGAGTACAGGTTTCTGGCCATCCATCTGGCCTGATGAATGGCGCCTGGTCGACTCCAGTGAATACCTCGAGGAGGCGTTCCTCCAAGAACAATGACTGTCAGTTCAGCCATTTCCCTGTAGTCGGCTCTTGGAAGCCTTTCTGCTGTTAGAATGTCTTGGAGTATTTCTTCACTGTTCTTCTTCTTTTCCTTCAGCCATTTGCTGTTGATAGCCAGCATCTTTGGGTTTTCCTTGGACAAGTCCGTCCAAACATCTTTCAGATGCTCAAACCAGGGATTATCTGGCCCCTTCACCTTCCCAAACAGCTTCTCCCAAAGACATGTTAAGACAGTAATTGTTAAGTACATGCTAAATATCGCAATGGAGTAAAACTTAAAACCTTTTGTAACGTTCAAAGTAATTAGTTTTACCTTGTTCTTGTCTATGCTGCAGTCTTTCATTCCTCGCTGCTTGCTGCAGGGATCTTGTCTCAAAAATCTTGTCATGACCAGACATATGACCTTTCCTCTCAGTCTTTTGGTCTTCGTAGAACCTGATATCCTCATCTTTCTTCTCTCTGGATAACAGTCTGTTGTTCTGTATTTCCTGGATTGCATCTGGAGCTCCTATATCGAACAGGCTGTCTAATTCCAACACAAATGCTCCTCTTTTTCCTCCAGGGTTACTTGCTCTTCCTTTGCTTTTCACCAGAGCACGATGTTTCTCATGTAGTTTCATGAAGAGCTTCATTGCGTTGTACTTGGTCATTGTCTTGATCCTAGCCATCTGCCAGAATGGGATGATAGATTCAACTGTTTCATATGCAAGGTCTTGAACCATGGGCCTCCCTGCATTTTCCGGTAAATTCTGAAGATTAAGGAAATACTGGAACGCCTGTCTGTTGGTGGGAAGCTGGGAACCACTGATAAAAGCTGAAGGGTATCCAACCAGGAAAGTTTCAGTGAGAGATCTGGTAGATGGCCCAGTTGACACCTGCCTGTGGACAGTACGTGGAGGTTCTGAGATATCAACTGTGCGCCCACGGAGCTCCCTCAGCTCCTTGCTTAATGCCATTGTGAAGTTGTAATGTTGTTTCCTGAAAAATGATAGATAATTATTATTATTATTATTATTATTAATTATTATTTATTTATTATTATTATTATTATTATTATTATTATTAATTATTATTTATTTATTATTATTATTAATTATTATTTATTTATTATTATTATTATTATTAATTATTATTATTATTATTATTAATTATTATTATTATTATTATTTATTAATTTTATGCTCTTTCATTTGATACCTAATTTGTTGCTCTATCTTGTTTAGATCAAAAGTTAAAGTGCAAAACATAATTCAAGGGACCCCGGAATTGGCGCTTTGGCCGATTTCAAGGCAGAAAATTTAAAGCTCCATGCGGCAATGCTTCCCAACATCCTAGGTCAAAATAGTTGTGATTTTCGGCTTTTTCAGGTCAAAAAGCATGGGAAAATGTACAGAAACCTATGAAAATAAGAAAACGTTGATTTTTGAACAGGCCTAAATTGTTCATGGGAACTTTCCTGTCTTCTAGTTTTTTAAATAAAATATTGTGGGTCACTCTATTATATGCCTTACTTATATCTAGGAAACAGCTATAAATAGTTGAATTACTGCCAGTGTATTTAAATATAATTTCCTTCAATATAAAGATACACAGTATCAATATGTAGATAGATAATCAGTTGAGTGGGACCTTTTAAAACCAAACTGATTAGATGTCCATAAGTAATCATTTAATGGAGTAACACGAGTTTCTCTAGTAGTTTCGAGAAGCAGGAGGCGACAGCAATAGGCCTATAATTATTGCTGGATAGAATGTTCCCATACTTATTTCTGACCAGAGGCAAGATATATTCCTTCATGAACTCTGCAGATATGTAGCTGTGAGCAAGCATGGCTGAGACGAGCAATGCTATAAGGAGACACACCACGTCATTGGCATATTTTAAGTGCTCATTCGATAGTTCATCTACCCCTAACGCAGAACCAGTCTTTAACTCTTTAATTAACCTCTTTACTTCAGGAACTGATATCAAAGTATTTTCCCTTGTCCCTCCCACAGGCGTTTCGCTGCAGCCTATTTTAAGATTATCCCTACTCCCACTATTAAGAATATTTGAGTAGTGGTTTTTCCACAGCCTTACAATTTCATCCTCCCCCGACACCCCATCGATTGTCGGAGAGTGGGGGCGGCATTTTTGACACCTGTTTGATTCTTAACGAATTTCCAAAATTTGTTATTATCGTTATTTAAGTGAGCTTCACAGGCTTTTGATGCTCGGATAGAATCTTCTTCCTGTTTACATCGCCTTACGGCTATCTTATTCTGACCCCTACTTCTACACATATTCATGTATACTGGTCCTAATCTGGGTCTACCATAAAAGCACCACAAATCGTAGGCGTCTTTCGATTCCCTCTTCAGGGGGGCAATAAAATCATTCCATCCAGGAATAATCTTAGTTTGATAGTTGTAAGATTTAATTAGGGGTCTTCCTGTTTCGCTTAACAGGAATACTAAATTATTATAATACCTATCTATGAGTTTACAGTGAGAATTATTTGAGCAAGGATTACTACAAGCAAGATGCAAAATTTCTAAATTATTAAAGAGGTGACCTGTTCTGTCTTTATATTCTATTCTTTGTTGCATGTTAACATTAGACAAATCGACGCGATTATTCTTACCTTTTGAGTTCTTGTTATGTCGTGTTGCATATACGTTGGTAAAATTAATTAATAGTTCTGACAGTCTATGATCAGAAAAAAGGAAATCATGCAGAATATGAACTCTAACAATTTGATCCTTTAGATTATTACTAGAGACAATGATCAATTCACTTTGTGGTACCACTCATATCACTAACGTATGTGAAATTACCACTAGTTACGCCTAATACATCTTCATTACCTATACTTAATTTAGCCGACTCGCACGTGTTACCCAGTTCTACAACAAATTCCGAGTTCACATGCATACTAAAGTCCCCCATTATTACACAGTGAGAATATTTGGGGTTATCTGATAGTGACTTAATTTTGTGAAGCAAATCATTGTATTCATCTTAGTCCAGGCAATCTAGAGCAAAAATAGCTTCAACCTGGGCAAAATTGCTTCAGAAGCTTTCTAAACTGTTTCCAGCTCAGGAATCATTGCAGAATAACATATCCAAAATCCGACAAAATTGGACCCCGGGAACACCCCCAAAAATGAAATTCAAAATGGCGGACTGGCAGTTTCCTACGAAATACAATAAATTTTAATTTCGCTTTGTAGAGAGAGTTATGACGTTTTTCTTGATCAGTAAAATGTTTTAAAACACATTTTCGTTTCTAAATTAACCTATATGACACTAAAAATTGTATTAGGCGGCTAGTATTAAACTATGACGTCACGTAATGTAAATAAAATATACTGTATGGTGTATGTGAGAATGGACATTGCTACATCTTTATAAACTTATATATATACAACTCTTTAATTCCTACTACCCACTATCAAATCTGCGTATTTGTGCTTGTCATTTTCTTTAAAACTGTTATTATGTACTCCTTTTAAATACTGCAACACAGTTTATTAATTTGTGTTTCTGTTTCAGACTGACTCGGTGTACGGCTGACTCGGTGTGCGTCCGCCTTAAAGAATGCAGACCCCTGAAGAATTGTGCGTGATTTGTAAGGAGAAATTGGACAGCGGACAGGAAGTGGTTCACATCTCGCAAAAAGGAGCAGATGGTATAAATGCATCCAGCCGCAGCCGTGAAGCGATGTTGTTGCAACAGCTGGAATAAGTGTTCACGTTGTATGTAGGAAAAGGTTTACGGATAAAAAGACCATTGAAATAAAGAAGCGACAGACCGCAGCCGAGGCAATACCAAGGAAAAGTGCTCGTTTTCATGAATACGCATTTTCCAGTGCTACTCACTGTTTGTTTTGTGATACCTTTGTGGACTTTTTTTCCAAACACAAACCAAAATCAGAGCATGTCAAAATAAGAACTACAGAGTTCTCCGAAACCATAAAAAGGTGCTGTGAAAGCCGCTGCGATGAATGGTCGTTTAATGTAAAAGGCCGTCTGGAGTATTATCTTCGTGATCTTCCTGCTGCAGATTGTGTCTACCATCACACCTGCAGCGTAAATTTTCGAAGTGGAAAAAACATTCCTCGCGCATACTCCTCCGACGATCATGATTCGAAGAAAGGGAGACCAACTAATGAAGAGCAACACCAAGCATTCCTTCAGACCTGTGCTTACCTGGAAGAGAATGATGATGAACAACTGTTGATTGGAGACCTAATTTCCAAAATGGAGGAATATCTTCAAGGAAGTCAGAGCTCTGTCTACGAACGCAGGCACATGAAGAGAAAGCTTTTAGAACGTTACGGAGACAAAATCATAATATCAGGTGAAAGTGGGAAGGCAGATGTAGTAACACTACGAGAGACAGCTAATGAAATTCTTATAGATTATCACAAAAAGTCGAAAGAATGTGATATAGATATAGAGCTACAGAAGATTTACCTAGTAGAAAGCTGCTGCAAAAATAATCAGAAGTGATATCAAGTCTGTCGACTCGCCTAGAAAAGATGTGTATCCATCTCCAAATGACATCACTTCAGAAAGTGCTCTTGATTACATTCCCAACAGTCTGAAATTGCTATTATCAAAAGCATTGCGGGACAGGATGCTTCAAGAAAAATAGGTGCATTTGGGCAGAGCATTATGCAAGAAACCCGTCTAGAGGATTACTATGTCCACTACAGATCGGTTTGTCGGTTCAGCTACACCACAACTTTAGGTCAAGGTACTTATTGACGTTCTCCATCAGCTGGGTTACTGTTCGTCGTATGCAGAAGTAACAAGATTCGAAAGAACGCGGCGCTGGCAAGTGGGTCTGGCTCTTTTACTGTTGATGAAAACACTGCAGTCCTTCTAGCAGCAGATAACGTCGATCATGATGTCTGCACTTTGGATGGGAAGAATACCTTTCATGGAATGGGTATGATTGCCGCAATAACTCCGAAGATCAAGATCCACCCTTCTATTCACAGGCGTAATGTTGGTGACAATGACATTAAGAAGATTGCAACCGTTGACATTAGGGAATATAGACACGCGAGAAGCATGTTGAGGGACATCTCATTCCGCGAACTTCCAGTACCCACTGCCACCATAAGTCGACTTAGTCTTCTCTGGCAGATATCTTCAGCAGAAAGATCAGGTCCAAGTTGGTCCGGAACAATGCAGGCAATTCACGGTGGATCAAGTGCCTCACATCCAGGTGTGGCGTCGATCACGTTCCTTCCCATCATAGATATGTCGCCAACTGACATGACCTGCATATTTTCGACATTACTATATTTGAGCAAGATAGCACGCGATCAAAAAGTCCCATGCATTATTACCTTTGATCAGCCTTTGTTCTGGAAAGCTTCCCAAATCATCAATGAACAGAGAGACCTGCAGGACATTGTTTTAATGCTGGGATCATTTCACACACTGATGAATCTTTTGGGAGCAGTCGGTACTCTTATGAATGGTTCAGGATTGTCTGAAGTACTTCAAGAAATATACGGACCAAATGCCGTGCAACACATGATGTCTGGAAAAGCTGTTTCAAGAGCGATACGTGGTCATATGATAGTAGATGCAGCTCTTAGTACCTTACTAGTCGCAGACGTTTTCCCTCGTAATGAAGATGGAACTCCTCATGACCTCCATAAGGAAGCTTGTGACCTGCTCGACGATGTTATGACCGCCAAACACTCAGATGAGGATGTGGAATCTTCGAATGCATTGTCTCAGATTGCTACCACTTTGGATGCGAAGAAAACTGACCTACAATCTACTTCGCAAACAAGTCAACTATGGTTGGAATATCAGCGAATGATCAACATTGCACGTTCCTTGATAACAGCAGACAGAACCGGCTCGTGGGATTTGCACTTGCAAGCTATGCTGGAGACCATCCCCATAATTGCAGCAGCCAGACATCACAATTACCTGAAATCGATATACCTGTACCTGCAGAAAATGTTAAGTTTGCCTTCTGAAAATCCAGCCGTTAACAAAATGTTCCAGGAAGGTAAGTTTGTGGTAAGAAGAAGCGACAGATTATGGGCCGGACTCGGCACAGACCTGGTGATAGAACAAGTACTAATGCGTTCCCTGAAAAGCAGAGGCGGACTGACACGCGGAAGTGGATTTACAGACATCCAAAGGACAACGTGGCTCTTTTCTATGCCTCTGTGTTCCACTTATAACTTAGCAATGCAGGAATACACCAGAGTTTTGTTGGAAAGTAGTGAACAGCACAAGGAAATGAGGGGAAGTAGACAAATCAGGGACAGTAATGACATGAAGAAAGTACTTGAACGTCTGGAATCCTTATCCCCATTCCATTCTACCTCGGGTCTCTGCAACATTGTAACAGGGCTAACTGCTGATCCTGGAGTTAACGTTCATCAATTGCATTCAATCGGTACGAACATTGTCGTAAAAATGATTGGGAAACAAGCCTTTACATATTCTGCCAAAAGATCTGACAAAGTGAAAACACTAGGATCTGCTTCTGCCGTTGTGATCACTGATGCTTCAGATATAGAAGTAGATCCTGCACTACTGTTTCAGAGAATGATGACTGTTGCCACTGGCGGAGACATGAATCTTGAAGATGTCATGTGTTACGAACTGTGTGCATATCCTCCTGCATTGTTCGAATCACGAAGTATCTTGAGGAAACCCGATAAGTCTCAGCTAGCTCATGCAATAATCAAATACACTGACACTTTACGCATGGAAGAAGTTCAAGAAATTCAGTGCACAGACCAGTACGTATTGGATGGTGGATCTCTACTACATCGTGTTTCCTGGCGTCAAGATGAAACATATGACAGCATCGCCAACTCATATGCCGATTTCACTCTGAAAACATATGGAAAAGCAATCATTGTTTTTGATGGCTACACCAGCTCTCCTACGATCAAGGACATGACCCACAGAAGACGCAGCACCAAGACAAGCAGAAATGTGAATCTCAGTCCAAGCATGAAATTTGTTGGCCAGAAGGAACACTTCTTGGCTAATGAAAACAACGAGCAAGCATTTATTTCCCTCGTAGGTGAGATGTTGAAGAAGCACGGGTGTACTGTTCACAACGCAGATGGGGATGCTGATGTGGACATCGTTCGTGCAGCAGTTTCCTCATCAGAAAATGCAACTACAACAGTAATAGGGGAAGACACCGACTTGCTGATTCTCCTTCTGTACCATGCCAAGGACAGTGGTTTCAAGTTGTACTATCGCAGCGATATAAGACGGGGACCATCTCCTAATCCTGTGTATGATATTCTCAGCATTCAATCATTGTTAGGCAATGACATCTGCAAGTATCTCCTGTTTGTGCATGCTTTCACGGGCTGTGATAGCACATCCAGAATTTTTTCGATCGGTAAAGCCAAAGCATTCGACACACTGATGAAGGTGGCTGAACTCCGTTCAGTTGCAAATACATTCTGTTCTGATTGTTGCCAACACTCTGACATTGAAGCTGCTGGAAGAAAGGCAATGCTTCTGTTGTATGGTTGCAAAACACTTGAATCCACTAACGCACTACGTCATCGAATGTTAGTTGAAAAGGTAGCTACAGCTAAATCTTTTGTTACACCCGAACGTTTGCCACCTACCGATGCGTCCACAAAGTACCACAGCTTTCGCACATACTTTCAAATACTAATCTGGAAGTCTACAGAAGAGAAGATCGATGCAGAACAGTGGGGTTGGTATGTAAAGAATAATTCCTACTACCCTACAGCCTGCGACAAGCCACCAGCTCCAAATTATCTACTCAACATGATCCGCTGCTCCTGCAAGACGAAATGTGCTACTTCAAGATGTGGATGCAAGCGTAATGGAATGCCCTGTTCAGCCGCTTGTGGCGAGTGCCAAATCAGTGGT
The DNA here is from genome assembly GCA_023014485.1 of Bathynomus jamesi. NCBI lineage: Eukaryota > Metazoa > Arthropoda > Malacostraca > Isopoda > Cirolanidae > Bathynomus > Bathynomus jamesi. Next base: position 414,831 of record JAJOZX010001522.1, read on the forward strand.
TGCGATAACAACCCAAGTACCGGTAATCTATCCGATGATAGTGATGAAGAGGATTAATTTCTGTATGTTTGTGACCAGGTATCACTTCTTCTGTAATGAACATAACTTGAAACTGGGAAAAAAATAATTGTTGTATTATTGATTATAAAAATCTGTAAAAAGCTATATAACATTATATTTGCGTAATAACTGGTTGTGTTGTATATTGTTGAATTATTTAAAACATTACAACTGAAAGAAAAAGCATCAAATGTATCTCTATAAATAAAAGCGTAAATTATATATATTTTTTTTTTCGTAGGAAACATCCAGTCCGCCATTTTGAATTTCATTTTTGGGGGTGTTCCCGGGGTCCAATTTTGTCGGATTTTGGATGTTATTCGGCAATGGTTCCTGAGCTGGAAACAGTTTAGAAAGCTTCTGAAGCAATTTTGCCCAGGTCTAACTACAAATTGCCTGGACTATCTGATTACTGCCGTTGTTGTATGGTAAATAAAAGTTTACAATTAATATGCAATCATTGTTCACTCGTAATTTAATGCCTAACAACCTTACATTCTCACTTGTTAAAAATTTTATATGTTTTGAAATTTTTTTTCTTATTAAGAAAGCAACACCATCAAAGTGCCTATCGTACATTAACTCATTTGATAAGTCTACTGCTGAGGACGCATAATACATAAAGTCATCCCAGCTAACAATTTTACGTAGATACGACGTTGTTACAAGGTTGCATTTTAGCACTGTAACGTAGATACAACATAAATATGGAAAACTGATGTGTGGGTGGTTGGGAGGTAACGAAAATGGTTCACTGAGTAGGTAGGTAGTTAATCTAACAATTATTAACAATTATTAACAATTGTTGTCTTCTGACCATTTGTATATTTTGTTCGTGTCTCTCTGCAAGGCCTCCACTTCATTTGCATCGCTGATTTTTCTGCTGATCTTTGTATCGTCCGCAAAGGATGTTACTATACTGTTGCTGTTTACTCCACTGTCTATGCCTCTTAGCATGATAATGAACAGGAATGGGGCCAGCACTGTAACTTGTGGTACTGAGCTGTGTACTTCCGATTCTGATGATGATACATCTTGAATTTTGACGACCTGTATTCGTTCTCTGAGGAAATTGTAGATCCATTTTCCTACTTTGCCTGTTATTCCCATATGTTTCATTTATATATATATATATATATATATACATATATATATATATATATATATGTAAAGAACGACGCTTTGTATAGGAGAATATTCCGCGCAAGACGAGAGCGAAAGAACGAAACAAATGAAAAAATGAGGTAACCACCCGGGAATCGAACCCGGGATCTTCCGATTGCCGGTCAGATATGATAACCATTACACCACGGGCCTCACTCAATCAAATGCCGTAATTCCTCTACATGCGCGCAGAAACCAATGCCCCAAAGGGGCACCTCCCGCATGCCGTAACATTATATACATTATAACTGCAAACACGCAGTATAATTAACGTAAAGAACGACGCTTTGTATAGGAGAATATTCCGCGCAAGACGAGAGCGAAAGAACGAAACATGAAAAAATGAGGTAACCACCCGGGAATCGAACCCGGGATCTTCCGATTGCCGGTCAGATATGATAACCATTACACCACGGGCCTCACTCAATCAAATGCCGTAATTCCTCTACATGCGCGCAGAAACCAATGCCCCAAAGGGGCACCTCCCGCATGCCGTAACATTATATACATTATAACTGCAAACACGCAGTATAATTAACGTAAAGAACGACGCTTTGTATAGGAGAATATTCCGCGCAAGACGAGAGCGAAAGAACGAAACAAATGAAAAAATGAGGTAACCACCCCTTTGGGTGGCATTGGTTTCTGCGCGCATGTAGAGGAATTACGGCATTTGATTGAGTGAGGCCCGTGGTGTAATGGTTATCATATCTGACCGGCAATCGGAAGATCCCGGGTTCGATTCCCGGGGGTTACCTCATTTTTTCATTTGTTTCGTTCTTTCGCTCTCGTCTTGCGCGGAATATTCTCCTATACAAAGCGTCGTTCTTTACGTTAATTATACTGCGTGTTTGCAGTTATAATGTATATATATATATATATATATATATATATATATATATATATATATATATATATATGTAGGAAAGGCAGAATGTATAATGTTCCCAAATTAAAGGACCGACAAGGGACCTCTTCAATACTGAAGGAAAATAGCTTCCTTGTCAGGGGACCAAGACTCTTTAACCAACTTCCAAAGGACCTCAAAAACGTTAAAGGGGTCAAAGTTCTAGTCTTCAAAAGAAGACGAGATGCCTAGCTCAGGACGGTACTAGATGAGCCAGGTGTACTCGGCTATGTGCGGTGGAAAGCGCAAGCGAGCAACTCGCTCCTCCACCAAGCCATACCTAGAGGCGGGGCCACCAGCTTGACCTTCGTGTGAGGAGAGGCCAACCCACGGAACTTCAACGAGGTTAACGAGGTATATATTGTTTCAAAGAAAATTATATTCTATGCGGTCATGCACCCTCCCCCTCGACTGGTCACGTAGTGGTTGAATGATGCCTTATGGATAGCCTGACAGATTTTTGGGTCATTAATTAGTAGCATTTCAGAGCATTCCACATTTAGAGATATATTTGGTCTAGCCTCCATGAGTCAACTGAATAGAGTTTCATAATGATTTTTTTACAGTTCTGCAATGGTTTTTGCACCATGAACACCCTCTGTTGCATTTAACAAGGTAAGATTATTGTTAATTTTATTGACCTCCTTCGAGAATTCCCTACTGAAAGTATTGCGATCACCCAATTTTCTAGCTCGAGATTCTCTTCGAAGTTTTTCTTCATTTTTTTTATATGGTAAATCTAAGAGCACCCTCAGTTGGAAGAGTTCCCCCTGCCTAGGTTTCCCATTGCAACCCATTCCACAAATATAGTTTAAGCTACATCATACAAATTAGCACAGTATAACCTTTATGACCATCCTGGATTGAAATTTACTTCCCCCATTTTTTATTCTTAAAGCTATTTTCACTACCAGCCCTAATTGCATGTACAAGCTCACAGTAATACTTATTTAAGAGCTCTATATGTTTTACATCATCACAGGAGGGATTCTTACAAGCCAACGCTTCTACAGGAATTCTCACAAACTTTAGCAGTCGCAGCCAAAATAATATCCCAACATATACACAACAAGCTACTATTCTATGATAGTTAATCACTACGCAAAGATAAGTCACTAAAACAGAGACAACAACCAGAAACACGCAGACAGACAAACAGTCAGACACAAGAAAACCTACAGACTCGACACGACCATTACACCCTTCAATACAGACCAGACCACCAAGATCATCAAAAACATTAAGAATTCGAAGGCTACTGGACCAGACAACATATCTAACACACACACCTTAAACACTTGGGCCCACAGAGAATACTAGCTCTCACAAATATCAGCACATATTCATACGAACACTGTATTATTCCTGACATACGGAAACAAGGTAAAATTATTACACTACTCAAACCAAACAAAATTCCAACAGAACCAGCTTCCTATAGACCCATTACTTTACTATGCACACCTTCCAAAGTAACAGAAAGACTAATCTTACAAATCACCAACCCACACATACCACTATCGCCTACTCAACATGGATTCAGACCTCACAACTCAACCACGACATTACTCACTAACCTCACGCAGCACATCATGGATGGCATCAACTCCAGACGACCAGCTCAACGTACACTATTAGCAACAATAGACATTAGTAAAGCATTTGATACTATCCCACGCTTCCCTCTCATAAACAAAATACTCAACACAAACATGCACAATAAATTCAATAATACTAAAAGATGACTGAGCAACTATCTTTCAGGAAGATATTCACATGTCACATTAATGGCAAGTTATCCAAAAACAAGCTTTTTCCGAACGGGGTCCCTCAAGGCTCTGTTCTCTCACCAACACTGTTCACTTTCATGCATGACATTCCAACACCCATAGATAACAAGCTTACCTTATCATCATATGCAGATGACATCACTCTAACATCCACCCACAACAACATCGACATCGCTACAAATAGCCTACAAACATACATAAACAGTATACAAGACTGGCTCACACACAATAGACTCAAAGTAGCGCCCACAAAATCAACCATCACCACAAAATCAACCAACCATCATCACAAAAGAAAACCAGATAACTCCACAGATTACACTAAACAACACCAACATTCTACACACTCATAGGACCAAAATACTTGGGGTCACATACAACACATCATTATCTTTTGCAAACCACATTCAGGACATTAAAAACAAATGTACGTCAAGACTTAACACGCTTAGGGTACTAACAGGCACAAACTTTGGACACTAGCAGGAAACAACATCACTCATATACAAACAATATATTCGCTCAGTTATGGACTATGCTAGCCCATGCTGGGCACCCATTATCTCAAACACACATAAACACCTTACAGACAATACAAAACAACGCACTTCGTATCATTACAGGATGTACTCAAACAACACCAATAGAACACCTGCACACAGAAACAAAACTACTGAAAGTTAGGAAACATTTAGATATGAGGGGAACACAATTCATGGCAGCAGCGACAACTAACCTACAACACCCTTGCCACTACATGTACAATCATGCACCAACACCTCGCACCATTAATTAAGGTAACACCAGAGAGACATTATAATCAAATACTCCATTCCATACCACGCCCCACAGACATCACACAGTACAGAAAACACACACACACACATACACACACAATCCATCAGGAAAAACTCAATCCACAAAAAATACGCGTAAGCAGACTCTATCATGCAAGCCCAAGGAGACACCCAGTGAGAGCAGTGATAGTGTGTATAAAACTAATCGCCCAGTTTCACAAACTCAGTGTTAGTAGCTATAACTGTAGAGGCCTCAAAGTCAATGCTGACAGTGACATCAATAAACTTTTATCTGCACATGACATTTCTTGTTTTCAGGAAACTTGGCTCTCTAAACAAGAGTGCAAAGATTTAAACAATATTAAGCCTAACTACAGGGGAATAGCTAACTCACCCAATGATGATAGTGAAATTATTACTGTGGGCAGACAGAATAGGAAGGAAGGTGTAGCTATAGTGTGGCATTCACAGCTGGATAGGTTTATAGAGCCCATTAGTTATGAATATGAGTGGGTTGTAGCCATAAAACTAACGATTGACAGCAAAATACTGTATATATTCAATGTTTATATGCTTTATGAGTGTGCTGAAAATGAGGAGGTATATTTAGATAGACTCTGTAAACTAAATATACTGCTAGAGGAGCTGGACTCTTCATGTGTTATAGTGGTTGGTGATTTTAACAGTAATATCACTAAACCGGGTTCAGATTTTGCTAAGCTTCTTATCATTTACTGTGAGGCATGCGACTACAAACTTGCCAGTAAATTGCTACTCCCTAATGACTCATTTACATATGTTAATGATGCCTGGGGGACTCACTCGTGGCTAGACCACTGTATAGCCTCCCACGATGGTTATAATATAATCAATAGCATGTCCATACTTTATGATGTATTTGAATCTGTAGTAGGGCTTGATTGTATGGTAGCACCTGACATAGACAATGACGGTGATAATGCTGATTACTATAAGGTTAATTGGTCAAATCTTAGTCACTCTGAGGTAGACTACTATACAATGCAGACTGATGCACTACTAAGGATTGTGAGGGTTCCTGCAGAAGCTTTAGTTTGTAGGAATCCCTCCTGTGATGATGTAAACCATATAGATCTCTTAAATAAGTATTACGGTGAGGTTGAACATGCCATTAAGGGTGCGAGTGGAAATAGTTTTAAGAATAAAAAATGGGGAAAAGTAAATATCAATCCAGGGTGGGCAGAATACTGTGCTGATTTGTATGATGTAGCAAAAAATGTATTCGTGGAATGGGTTGCTATGGGGAAACCTAGGCAGGGGGAACTCTTTCAACTGAAAAATAGAACTCGTGCTAGGTTCAAGGGTGCTCTTAGATTTGTAAGGAAAAATGAAGAGAATCTTCGAAGAGAATCTCTAGCCAGGAAATTAGGCAATAACAATACTTCCAGTAGGGAATTCTGGAAGGAGGTTAATAAAATTAACAATAGTAATCTTACCTTGCCAAATGTAATAGAGGGTGTACATGGTGCAAAAAACATTGCAGAACTGTGGAAAAATCATTATGTGAAACTCTATTTAATTGTCTCAGGGGGGGGGGGAATAGACTAAATATATGCCTAAATTTAGAACGCTCTGAGGAACTACTAATTAATGACTCAGAAATCTGGTAGGCTATTCATAAGTTACATGATAACAAAAGTTGTGGCCTAGATGGCGTACAAGCAGAACATTTAAAATGTTGTAGTCCTCGTATAATACCTATGCTTGCAATGTGTTTCACAAGCTGTATGATACATGGGTACTTGCCACAGTCCATTTTGTCAGTTGTATTGTTGCCAGTTGTTAAAAATAAGGGTGCTAGGATCTGTGATAAGAATAATTATAGGCCAATAGCACGTGCCAGTATACTTTCTAAAGTGTTAGAATATGTCATTTATAATAGGATAAGCACCTACTTGCAGACTTATGACAATCAACTTGGCTTTAGAGTGAAACATGGTACTGACATGTGTATTTATATGCTAAAGGAAGCCGTCCTAAAGTGCAAGAAGTCAAACAGCAATGTATATTCCTGTTTTTTGGATGCATCAAAAGCATTTGATAGAGTTAACCATCACAAACTTTTCAAGAAACTCTTGTGTCGAGGGGTACCTAAATATATACTTAGGATACTTGCATTCTGGTATACAGAACAGACCATGTTTGTAAGATGGAAAAGCACTGTATCACCAGGTTTTAAGGTGACTGATGGTGTTAGGCAAGGAGATATATTATCAACCTATCTTTTCTGTATATACATGGATGACCTTACCAATGAACTAAAAACTGCACGTACTGGCTGTGTCATTGGAAAGGAAAAAATTAATCATTTAATGTATGTTGATGAACTTGTTCTTCTGTCACCTTCTCCCCATGGGCTGAGAGTACTATTAGAGGTATGTGAGCAATATGGTATAGAAAATGACATCACCTATAATGGGGCAAAGAGCTGTATTTTGATTTTTAGGTGTAATCTACTGAAACATGTATCATGTGGGTCTTTTGAAATGAATGGTCAGACTATAGGCCCTACCTAAGACACATGTAAATACTTAGGTCATGTAATTACTCACGAGCTGCGAGATGAACTCGATATTGAGAGGCAACGTAAAAAGCTGTATGTACAGGGTAACATACTAGTAAGGAAATTTGGTATGTGTTCAGAATCAGTTAGAATTTATCTTTTTAGGACTTACTGTACTACATTGTATACATCCCATCTGTGGTGGAATTATACAAAACCTGCTATGAATAAACTCTCTGTTGCTTATAATAATATTTTTCGTATGCTATGTAGGGAACCAAAATGGTGCAGTGCCAGTTTTATGTTTACTACGCGTAACCTACCTACCAGCCAAATGTTAATCCAGAAGAATATATATAATTTCATTACTAGGGTCCAAAACAGCTCTAATATGTTATTGTACAATGTCCTGTCTTCAGATACTGTGTACCTCTCACCTATATGGCAGTCTTGGTTCAGACAACTGCTGGTTTACAATACCTTATTTTTGTAATGTAGCAAAGATTTTACAGGGTGATTCAGCAAAGAGTACATTAAATTGGAGGATGAAATCCATGGAAAATTCTAAACCACAATGTCTCTATGGTAAAATGTCAGATTCTGCATAGTTTCCATGTTACAATACATTTAAGATGTTGTATTAATGAGAGTGAATATGAAGTGAAACCCCCGTAGGTTTTTGTAATCATTTATTCACAGATCTCTACAGTGTGACCCTTCTTTGTTACAACCTAAATGAAATGTTCAAAGTTGCCCTCTTCTGCCTCAATGCAGGCCTGTAGCCCTGTACACGTCGTACCATTGAATGTCTGACGCGTTCCAGAATGCCTGGACTATGTTTAATTTGCTCGCACCTGTCACGAACACGTGGCCATAATTCCTCTCTTGTTTGAACCTCTGTATCATACACCAACGTCTTTAAATGGCCCCACAGGTAGAAATCCAAAGGGTTAAGATCTGGGGAGCGGGGTGGCCAGGAAACGGGACCACCACGCCCTATCCACCTGTTGGGATAAACAGTATCCAGATATTCCCTTGATGCTCGGGCAAAATGTTCTCTTCTGGAACGCGTCAGACATTCAAGGGCAACTTTGAACATTTCATTTAGGTTGTAACAAAGAGGGGTCACACTGTAGAGATCTGTGAATAAATGATTACAAAAACCTACGGGGGTTTCACTTCATACTCACTCTCATTAATACAACATCTTAAATGTATTGTAACATGGAAACTATGCAAAATCTGACATTTTACCATAAAGACATTGTAGTTTAGAATTATCCAAGGATTTCATCCTCCAATTTAATGTACTCTTTACTGAATCACCCTGTATATGCATATTAATTTATGTTATAAGTGTTATAGCAAGTGGCTATGTTATAATAAGTGTTATAAGATATCTCAGGTAATAACAATATACATAAAATTGTCAGCTAATTAATCAAATAGTATGCCAGTATGCTAGGTTAAGTGGCTATGTTGGCCTTATTTTTATATTATTTTTGTAATAAGTTCAGTGTATACGTAAGATTGTATTTGTATGTTAGATTAGGTGGCTATGGATTGTGAATGATCCACAATAAAGATGTTTTGTTTTTTTGTTAATACACAAAGCACTGACACGACTCGGTCCGAATGCGGTCCTAGGTGCGAAGCCGCCACCCATTAACAGGTCAGAGACCAGCCTGAGCAGACTGGATTGAGTTGACTTAGTACGATTCCGATGTGGACATCACCCCAACTTACAGACATATAAACACAGACTAGACAACTCCACAGACGACACCTGCTACCTGTGCCAGGACACACCACAAACAATTGAACACATCATGACAGACTGTACCACTCTAGCACAACATAGAACACAACACAACATCACTAGTGCACTGAACCTCTGTTCCACTACGGAGAGGGCGATCGGTTACCTGCGTGCCGAGTACCGCGGCATTGTACATTTATTTACAATACTATACAACTTTAATTAACTTTGAAAATTGAATGCTTTGAATATGAGACGCCATTAATTTTTTGTTTACAGTTGAGTCATTACGTCATCAACCCCAGCATCTTTAATTGGCTACGAAAATATCCTCCGTCCAAGTTGCATGAATATAATGTCCAATTTTTAAGAATATTAATTAATTAAGAAACTATAAACTAAATAGGGCCTACGTAATTTTATAAAAATGAATTTTGTACGTTGAAATTAATAAAATTTGCCTGATTCACCCCCATTTTAAAGATGTATATACCTATTTGGCTACTCAGTGGGGATTTGAAGCGCAGGCATTTTTACAAGAGTAATCCCCTAGGCTATATATCAGGGATGTCCAACCTTTTTTCATGAAAGGCCATATTTCAATTAATAACCCACACCCAGGGCCAGTGTGCAAATTTTAGGTAAAATTTTATTTTAAAATTAAATTTTATTGAAATAAAATATGACATTAGATAATAAATTTTCAGTATCCGCTAGCCGGGCGGATACTGCTATATATATATATCGACTATGCTTATACTCGTAGTAATCGGCATTATCACAGTCATTGTCTAAGTCTGGTGCTACCATACAATCAAGTGATTCAAGCGATCAGATTCAATATCATAAAGTATTAACATGCTATTGCTCATACTATAACCATCATGGGAGGCTATAAAGTGATCTAGCCACGAGTGAGTCTCCCAGGCATCACTAACATATGTAAATGAGTCATTAGGGAGTAGCAATTTACTGGCAAGTTTGTAGTCACATGCCTCACAGTATTAAGTCGCACTTCCTGTCCTATCCACTTCTATGCTGATGATTTCACCCTTCACTTCTCCACCCGCTTCACAAAGCGTCCCTTTCAACAGTCACTCCATGATTCATGTAGGACGGCTATGGTGCACCTGACCTCTGATCCTTCTACTATCTTTGACTGGGGCAGAGAAAGCCTCGTGGCTTTTAATGCCTCAAGACCTCACTTCCTCTATCTGTCTACTGATCATAATCTTCCACACGACATCCCCTTATCTTCAACAAGTTACAACTCAATCCTTCTTTTCTTAACATTCTTGGTGTCTTTTTTTCGTGATCTTTCCTGGAAAGATCAGTAGATCACATATACTCTCTTTTTGAAACAGCTTCTAAGAGGTTAAGCGCTCTCTACCGGCTCTGCGATTTCTGACGGGAAGAAGCGAACTGAGATACACTGTTGCACTTTAATGTACGCAGAGAGAGAGAACTCTCGACAATAATTTTTACAAATCATTAAAATCACCGTTGGGAGTAGCGGCGCTACTTTTCTTAGTAGCGGTTGCGGTAGCGCCGCTGCTTTTGAGGAAAAGTAGCGAAAGCAGTAGGGGCGCTACGTTTTAGAGAAATTCCAATTGCTACTCGCTACTTTTAAAGTTTAATTCAAGTTCCTGATTCTGCCGCATACATGCAGTCATACTTACTTCATTATAAATAAATAATGTGTATTTGACTGTTTCTATTATTTTTACTAGGGTATGGTAAAAAAAGTAACATGAAGTAGTCCAGTTCTACTAGTAGCACTTATTCCTACGTTATTATCAATGAAATAAAAAAATTGTGAATTGAATCAACGCAATTTTTACTCTCCCACCACTATAGAAGATGTAACAAGAAGATATTAGTTTCTTCCTTTTGCCTGCTTTATTCATGTCTTATTGTTCTACACAGCATACACCTTTTTTTCCTCGCACAGCTGCTCACTAACTGAAAGTAACAACTTAGCTACTGAATTTGTGATTTACAGATATGTACATTGATGCTACGTGCACAAATTACACATACGTATTGGAGAATTATTATTCCAATTTTGAATGTTTTTCAAAAGTAGCGGCAGCGGTGATGGTAACGGTAGCGCGCTACTTTTCCAAATGAGTAGCTGTAGCGGTAGCGCCGCTATTTTCAGGAGGTAGCGGGCACAACACTGATTAAACTATATTTTAATAACAGTATCCTACCTATAACATACCAGGGATACACTGAAGTGTACGTCTTAGACCTAAGACTGAAAAACCCAGACTTCGAATCCTTCTCTGTGATTGATCGATTCTTTCCCTTGGCAACAGTAATACAAACAATAAATTTGTTCCGTTAAAAATAATCATTATTAAGTTTCACATTAAAATTCAACACATTACACTTACAGCCAAAGAAAAAAGTATAGACACTTTGTAAAATAATGATGTGTTTAAATACTTTTAACCGAGACAGTACCATAACTTTTCTGCTTTTCCTCAAAATTATTTTTATCAAAATGCAAGAATTTTAACGAGAGATAATTAAAAATAATACCTTAAAAATACAGTTAGGCGTTTGTATGTCTTTTGAAAATAATAACCAAAGTGTATGAATACTTTTAACCTATCTCTGTGGAAACTTTTTCCATCTCTCTTACATATTCATCTCACCCATGAACGTGGAGGAATGCATAGGCGCTTCCGTCAAGCAGGAATATAACCTGAAATAACTGATACCACTTCGTGATGATAATCACTCTTACAATTAAAAAAAATGGATCGTGAGAAAATTATGGGTTATGCAAACTAAGGTATACACGCGTGATTTACAAGTTTCCTAAGTAAAGTTTGAAAATTACATTAATCTTAAAAAAGGTCTAGTTTGTTAACTCCTAGCTCTCCTTGCTTGAGCATTAAAATGTCTATTAAAAAGTATTAAGATAAAATTCGACTTTTATTCGCGAGTAATTTTACTGATTTTCAGATGGCGGTCAACAAACCATTTGGCGAAAGTGAGCAGTCACGAATTTTAGTTTATACAATACAATTCTCATCAATTAATAATTTACTGAATTTCTTCAGAAACTTAGTTTTCATTTGTACTGTTTCATATTCGAAAGGAATGTGTCAGTGTCTCTATTAATATTCTGTGAGAGAATTTTAAGCGGTTTCACCAGCCTCCAGGTTGAATATTTCCCACATGGGACCGTGCTTTTCATTCGATATATAGGTACCGGATGGCCCATAATTCAGAAACCATAGGAACAATTGTATTTTTTTTCCTAATAATTCTTGTACTTTTTAATATGTAATGTTTTTTTTGCCTTATTTTCTTTTTGATGAATTACCTAGAACCTAGATGACGTACTGATAAACAAACGACGTAGCATGTTTTTGCAGCAAGACGGTACACCTCCTCATTTTGTCATGCAAGTATATATATATATATATATCCAAATGAAATAAATGAACTCGAATAAAGTATATCCCAACCGAAATAAATCTAACCTAACTTAATCTAGCTTACAAACAAAATCGAGGCTTATTTTGTTCGTCTACTTGCTTTATCTTTCTGACCCAAGCCACACTGTAGTTAGTGAGTAGTTACACATCCTGTGCAGTAAGGCATATCAACAATTATCCTCTTGCCGCCGACTCTTCCTCAACGCGCTTCCCCAACCCCCTTTCCCATTGAGTTTAGACAGCTACGACGGTGTCAATGACCTCGTTATTGCGCGCGACGCCAGAGGCATTACGGCTAAGCTACGATTCGTTGTTGAAGAGATTTGGTCCGTTGAGACGAATAATTATCTACTTTATCGATAACTAGTTATTAATATTAGGAAATTTAATATTAATATATGAAAGAAATTATATTACGTTTATACATGTACATACACAAAAATTAAATTTTCAAGAAATAAAGTGTGCAACTAATTATACGCGTGTGTGTGTATATATATATATATATATATATATATACATATATATATATATATACACACACACCGGGTGATTATAAATGATCATCTTCCCGATTTTAAACATTTATTATCAAAAAACTAACAAAGCTATAGCGAAAAGCAAGATATACAAATAAAGAAGAATTCAAAAAGTTTTATTTGCAAGCTATTGAAGTTCAATATGTGCTCCTTTTGTGGTTCTGCAGATATCAAAGCGGCATTCTGTTTCCCTCCTTACATTTTGTAGCATATCATACTGAACTTTTCTAACAGCCTCACGTATCCTTTCCTTCAAATGTTCCAAAATTGTTGCCATTGATGGAACAAAAACTTCATTTTTGACATAGGCCCAGAGGAAGAAGTCGAGTCAAGGGGGGTTAGATCGGGCGAACGAGCTGGCCAAGAATGGGGTCCCCACGCCCGATCTAACGATTAGGCAATTGCTCAGTCAGGAATATTATAATCTCATTGTGGAAATGTCGGAAGAAATCGGTAAAAGTCAATATTACAAATAAAAATTCCCTGAAATATTCTTTATTTTTATATCTTGCTTTTCGCTCTAGCTTTGTCAGTTTTTTCATAATAAATGTTTAAAATCGGGAAGATCATCTGTAATCACCCCGTGTGCGCGCACACACACACACACACCACACACACACACACACATATAATCATCGATGTATTTATAGTTTAAGTGGAAGTATGAAGAGTCAAACATCTTTTTACATAGAGCACCATTCCGCCCGTACGCCCATTTCAGGGTACGAGCAGCTCGTAGCAGCATTACCAAGCAAACAAGGGTCAATGTATTGATCAGGCTTTCGTACGTGGTTCATCACCACTGAAAACAACAATGCTCCGTATTAATCTAGTCCAAAGAACATTCGTATCCGTATTCAACTGATTTGTAATTTTCGTAGTTTGTATTGCAGATACCCCGAGTTATTATCAGTCCCGGTGCATGATTCTTTAGGAGCAAGATGCACCACAAGTTTGTGTTTCCTCCCTAAGGCAGCACAAATTTACCTGTATCAATCACAGTTATATATATATATATATATATAATTATATAATGACAATATGGAACGGTAACTGGGATATTTGCCTTGCGAGGTAACACTTTTGGTATCTTGTAGTACAGTGTTTACAAAACAAAACAAAAAATTCTGTTAAAAATTATAAAACTATTTTTATTGGCAGCAGAATTTATGCTAATCCTGATTAGACGAAGTTATTCTAAGTTAGATCAGTTAGGTAATAATAGATTAGACTAAGCTAGTTGTTTTAATACACAGAATTAAAATAAGACGTCACCTCGATCGTTTCTGCGAAGATGCAAATATGTGTGTGTGTGTGTGTGTGTGCGCATGTGTTCTAAATTCTAAATTTACCGAAAACAGGAAGCAAAGTTTTAAGTATGAGAATACAATAACTTGCACTCCGAACATTTTATTAACAATGAATATAAAAATACGTTCTTTTTTAGCGGAAGCTAACCAAAGGTTAACCAAAGGAGATATATATATATATATATATATATATATATATATATATATATATATATATATATATACACTCCTATATTGCCAAATTGCACGATTTGAACTGTATGAATTGGGACGAAAGGAAAATATCACTTGTATCGAACGCGAACCAAATTACGCCCATCATATTTCTACGTGACTCATGTACAGAGATTGTAAACTCTTTTGCGTTTGCTGTATTTAAAGAAATGGAAAAAAATGCAAATAAGAATGCGATAGAGAAAGAGATAATAATGGGAGGAAAAAATGACCAGAATGTCCCGAAAGGAAACGGTGTGGATGAGAGAGAAACAAATGAAAATATAACACGAAAAGAAGACACTGTTGTAGAAGAAAGAAAAGAAACGGGTACGATCTGAGATGTGGTGAAACTACCAAACGAAAATAATGATAAAAAGACGATAAAAACTAAAATCGCAGAAAATATCGTATGCAAATATTACGCAAAAGGGTATTGCAGATTCAGGGATAGACAATGCATCTATGCACATCCTACTTTATGTAACTTCCATTATAAAAGTGAATAGAGTAAATTTGAATAAAACTGCAAGTGCCGCCATCGTAGTATCTTAGATACGCGAGATACAAGTACGGGCAAAAATACCGTTACCACTACCCTCCCTCAGCTACTAAATACCATTCAACACATATTGTACAAAGACGGTTGACAAATACGAGGATCTGTGAGCCGTACAGAATAAATACAGAAAGAAATTACATACGATATCGGGACAACATGTATCGAAAGAGATAAAAAAGGGAAAAATCTCGGAGGATCACAGGGCAATGAAACATACACCACCAAAGGATAACAAATATGAACTACATAAGAAGAAATTGAAAACGAAACAATAAAAATAATCCTAGCCAACATAGAGGGCCTAAAACCAAATGATTCCCTGGACAAAGTCACATACATGAAAAGAATTATAGGACGTACAATATATAAGAAACAAGAGCAGGCTTTACATACCTCACGGAAACTCATGTAAAAGACTGCCAGACGAACTGTGAAAACTGTGAGTTTTTATCGACATAAAAGAAATACAAATTGACAACTATAACATACTTCGAGCCAACAGAAGCTGACGAAAAGGAGTACGTGTTATTTATACACACGAAAAACATATGACAGAAATGACTATAAATACTTCAAACAACTACGTGGAATTAGTAACAGCAAAAGTTGAAAAATTAAACATGGTACTAATTGTAATATGTACTCCCCCGAACACTCCAACTACAAAATTCTCAGATACCATTATAGAGGTCAGAATCTGGATGAAAGCTCTACACTCCCCAACTCCAAATATTATTCTCTGTGGTGTTTTTAATTTCCCATTTGTGAAATATAAAAGGATAGGAAGAAATATATGTATAAACCAAGACAAAGGGAGGTACACGGGAAGACCAGAAGAAGGCAAAAATGCTGCTAGCTCAAGCTGATGAATTTATGTTGACACAAGAAATAACGGAAAATACAAGAAAAACAACTGCCTAGATTTGGTATTCACAAACAACAGCAACCTAATTGATAACAGAAATATCCCCAATTAGAATATCAGATCACAACATTATTTAAATAACAACCAATATCAAAGCAAGAGGGAAGGGAAGAACACGCGCTATAGAAAGAGGCAGATTCGAAATTTTTAATTTTCACTCCAAAGCTATAAACTGGAAAGGTGTTGCATCCAGCATAGAAGCAATAGACCGGAGACCCATCTTTAAGGACAAGACAACGGAAGAAATGCTAATAACCATAGAAGAGAAAACGCTAGAAATTGTGGAAAGACATATCCCATAAAAAGTTAAAAACAGCAAAGAGAAAAGAGAAGCAGTTCGAGAGACAAAAGAGGTCAGTGTTCTGCAAAAGAAAAAGAGTGATTGTAAAATTAAGAAACTGCAAAGACAACACCAGAAAAAAATATTAAATGATAAACTGTAGAATATAGATTGTGTCATACAGGGTCTAATTGAGAACCATACAGAGAAAGAAGAGGGGGACGCTATAGAAACGATAAAGGTTAACTCAAAATGCATTCTATAATTTTGGCAAAAGGAAAACGAAAAATCACGCGACTATTGGACCTTTGAAGAACGAAAATAATGTTTTAACCGATGATCTAAAAGAAGTATCTGAAATATTAAGAGCTCAGTTTGAATCATCTTTCAGTATCCACAAAACTGATAAACTAATATGCGATGGAAATGCGTTCTTTGAGGGAGAATTACAAGGGGAAAGTATAACGAACTTTACAACAGATGCAATCACACAAGCTATAGGGAAACTAAAAATACACTTGGCAGCAGGCCCGGATAAATGGAATGCCACACTAATAAAAAACTGCAAGAATGAAATCGCTAAGCCCCTACATTGGATATGGAGACGATCACTAGACACGGGAGAAATACAGAGCTTCCTGAAGATAGCGAACATAGTTCCAATACATAAAGAAGGAGATCGATCCGAGGCTAAAAACTATATGCTAGTGTCACTTACATCTCATCTCATCAAAATATTTGAAAGGATAGTTAGAAAAGAGTTGACTTTTTTGGAAACTCGGAAAAAAAGAAATGATAACCAACATGGATTCCGGTCAGGAAGATGGTGCCCATCACAACTAATGGAACACTATAACAACATTATTGATGCACTAGAAAACAATGAAACCTATGATGTGATATACACAGACTTTGCCAAGGCGTTCGACAAGTGTGATCATAGAATCATAGCACATAACTGAAATATATGGGAATAACAGGAAAAGTAGGAAATTAGGTATCCTATATAATTTCTTCAGTGAGCGTCAGCAAGTCGTTACAGTTCAAGGAATATCTTCATCAGAGTCAGAGGTCCTTAGCTCAGTACCACAAGGAACAGTATTAACCTCACTATTCATACTCATGCTAACTGATATACTGTAGATGAGGAAGTTACTAGTGACAGCACAGTAGGGTGATTCCACGAAAAGGTGGACATGAACGGGAGAAAATCAAAGTGTTTCAATCCATTTGGCTTTCATCTTTTTCAAAGCCCAAAATACTATATTTTCTGAATTCATTCAGATTTTTTTTCCAAAATTATTTTTTTGTCAATGTTTTAACCGTTTAACAGCCGCGGTAGTTGTCTTAGCTCAGTTCTATAATTTTCGATCAATTTGAAAACAGTCTGCATTCCACCACTATCATTCTAGCTGTTATTTTCCATTATGATACGCTTGAGATAGATCAGCCTTCATGCACAAATATTATAACTTTTGTGACAACGGCAAAGGATGTTACTTAATCCGTTTACTGCGCAACCCGTAATATCACGGGCTCTCGTTCCTGACCATTTCTGCGCAACCCCGTATATACACATGGGTTTAAACTTTAAACTGATTATACCCAAGTATACAACAGTTTGGTGTTTCTTCTTTTCCTTTTCTCCTTTTTGAGATGACTCAGTATGTTGCTTCGTTGCCCCTACAGCAGAATGTATACTGCTTACTTACAGGTTCTTGAAACCGAGCTCAATCTGACTGCGGGCGTCGGACACAATTTATGTCCTCGCCTTAAGCGTCCATTTTTCTCACTGCGTTGAGAAAAAGAATCGCTTGACTTTCGTGAAAAGAAAGGGAGACAAACGAGACGTTATCCTAAACAATTTATTTCACCAGGTAATTCACTTCACACAAAAATGGACTAACAGGGCAGTTATAATGAAATTCGAACTTGTTCACTACACTTGTTTTAGAGGATTTCGCAACAAGCTCTCTAAGAATACTAAGCGACAGACTAGAGCAGTGGTTCTTAACCTTTTCTAGGCTGCGACCCAAACAGTTCACTTGTAATAGATAATAAAATAAATAATTAATAATGAAATGATTAGAGATAACATAAATAAATGATAAATGACAATTTAATGACCCAATCAAAATGGCTTGGCGACCCAGGGGTTAAGAACCACTGCCTAGAGGGTTGGTCATACCCGGCACTAATTGACTTTTTATTTTAATTCTCAGCGCCAGCCTCAACCGTCACGGTTTTACAAAAGATTTCTAAAATTACATTTGGCAATACTGGAGAGAGTCGTTATACCGTTAAAAGGTTACCAGATATCTACTGCAGACATTAAATCAATTTATAAAGTATTAAAGATTGATAGATCATTACCTTAATGGCTTAATTTCTAAAATATAGAGTACTATCTTTAAATTTTAACAAAAATTTATTTCCTGTGGAAAGCCATTTCCATAGAAATATTAGTCTAAACGACAAAAATTTCAATATTGGTATCGATATTGAAATAGGGTTAAAACTGAGTACTGATGTAAATTCATGATTCAACAAATACAAAAACATTATATCCTCACTTTTTAGGAAAATATATTTTGGAAAAGCTGATTGCCCTTTATTTTACACAACTAGCACGGTTGGTCGATCAACTGTTGGTGTATGGTTGATATCGCTGAAATGTGGTTGATATTTGTGACAGTTCAAAAACTAATATTGATGTTAGGTTGATACAACAATATATTGAAAACTAAAGTGCCATCAGCATTTCCAAAATATATTTTCCTGAAAAGTGAAGATATAATGTTGTTTCTGTATTTGCTGAATAATGAATTTATCAGTATTCAGTTTTAACCCCATTCAATGTCGATACCGATATTCAAATTTTTGTTGTTTGGACTGATTTTTTAAACTTGCCATGCCATTATCATTTCGATAATAAAAGGCTGATTCACCGAATCCATCGGCCCCGGGTTCGAGACACGACGGCAGCCGGCGCGCAGCAAAACCCAGCTGTTCATCCTTCCACACAATAAAGAAAGTGGTTGGTAGATAAATGGGTACCCTAGGTGGCCTAGTGGTTAAGACGCTGGGCTGCTGATGGGGCGTGGTTGGATTCCACGTTAAACTGTAGGTTTAAGGTGGAGTGAAAAGCTTGACCTTCGTCAGAATGAACAATTCGGGCGGAAGCTAACCAAAGGTTACTAAAGGTAGGATATATATATATATATATATATATTATATATATATATATAATAATAATAATAATTTAGGGTGGTCCAAAAAAGTGAAAAAGAAAAATATATTTCTCCTGATATTTGTTCATGTTTCACAACCAATACCGATGTGAAAAATAAAAAACTGGATCGATTCGTATATATTCAGAGGTGGCGCAACTCGAAAACTTAGTATCATTATACAGTTTGGGGTGGCAAATTTCTTCAACTTGTGCAACCCTTAAATATTAATGAATTTAGTTCAAAATCCGGTCTGAGGTCTTTTTCCGGTAATTGTATACAATATCCCCCTCACCTCAGTTTCTAATAAAAATTATTGCAATGCATAGAAAATAATAAATAAAACCTTTCCTTTAAGTAAAAAAATTTTCGGTCGATCATATTTATGGAGATATTATTTAATTAACGATATCCATTTGACGTGACGTTTTTCTGATTGGGCTATTTTTTCGCTACTCTGCGACTTAATTAGTTGGTTGGTTTCTGTTTTGGCTATTTTTTTTTTCTAATTGGATTCAGTTTGGGTAATACCTCAGTTTGGTCGTGTTTGTGATAGAGTTATGACGTGCTGTTCGTGTGGTTTCGACTTTGAGAACTTCATTCGTCATGTGCCCTAGATGGACTAAAAAAGTGCATAACTTAACATGCTATTACATTATCATTTGTATAATTTAGGTCTCGGGGGTACCGGGGCGGAGCCCCCGTAAAGATCACGCATCACAAATTGATCGGTATAGGGTTCACTTTGTGATGCGTGATCTTTACGGGGACTCCGCCCCCGTACCCCCGAGACCTAAATTATACAAATGATAATGTAATAACATGTTAAGTTATGCACTTTTTTAGTCAAAAAAACATTTTTCTAGGTTAGGTTAGGTAAGGTTAGGTTAGATTAGATTAGATTAGATTAGGTTAGGTTAGGTTGGTTTCCGAAAATAAATAAAGTAATTACATGCTATAAATAAAGGTTTTACATCGATTGTAAAGTCAATTTCCTAAAATTGAGGTGAGGGGGATGTTGTATACAATTACCCTTTTTCCATATAAAAAAATTAGAAAAATGTTTCGGAAGCTCTTGTGCATTTTAATTTTAATTTTATTTATGCATTTTAAGGGTAAAAAATTAAAATTGCACAAATAAGAGCTCCCGATACATTTTCTCATTCCTTATATGAAAAAAGACCTCAGACTGGATTTTGGGCTAAGTCCATTAATATTTATGGGTTCCGTAAATTTGAAGAAACTTGCCACGCTTCGAGTTGTGCCATCTCTAAATATACACGGATCGATCCAGTTTTTTATTTCCAACATCGTAACTGTTTTTACAATATGGGCAAATGTCAGGAGAAATATATTTTTAATTTTCATTTTTTTTTGGACCACCTTAAATTATATATATATATATATATATATATATAGGGTGGTCCCAAAAAAATGAAAATGAAATATGAAAATATGAAGTATGAAAATGAAAGTTAAACCGATGTTTACTGCTATCTTATTTTGTGTTTCAAATTTCGCGTCAGCAGTCACTACAACTCCCGGTAATTTTTTACTATCAGTCCAGCCTCTGGAAACTAAAAATAAAGTTTACCATAAGACTCTCTACATTTTTTTAAACAACTTTTATTAAGTACAATATGAAGGCAAATGCCAATTAAAGCTATAAAATTAATGTTAAGAAATTATTTTTTTGAGCGATAAAATCGCGGATCATGTTTTTGGGAGTGATAAAATGGCTGATCCCACAAAGGTTAGGAAGGTACCGCTAACAAAATTGGGGGGTTTGACCTGAACTCATAAGATTTTAGTGTCACGATGGCGTCGGTTTGCGATGGTTGTAATTATTCACTGTGTTTAACTTCATGCAAATTTTTTGATGATGAAGAGGCTGCATTTAATTTTTATGTAGAACACGGTGTATTGCTAAAAGAATTTATTTTCCCTAAGAAAAACAAGGAAGGTATTGTTTGTGGTAATAAGTGTGTGTTCGATAAAAACAGAAAAGCATTTCGTTGCTATAGGTCGGTGCGTGATAAGAAACGGAGAAGGAGAACACACATATATTGTGATTTTTTTCAGTCAGTTTATAAAAATATGTGGCTAGAGAGGTGTTAGGTAGGTTAGGTTAGGTTAGTATAGTTTTACGGTATATATAATATATACAGTGTTCGTTTTACTACATATATATATATATACCTTTTAGGTCACTAATGTTGGCTGTTTCTACAATTTCCATAATTTATATATCAATGGATTCATTTTTATATCGCGAATGCGCCCTAGATAGTCTCTACTGAAGGAATTACCCGCATTTTAGGGTATTTTTTCACACTTATACCCCAAAACAAACTTCGTGTCCTAACTTAGTTTTGGGCCAGTTCCCTCACTTGAGACTAACTAAATCGCATTCCTGGTGTAATAACGAATCCATTGATCTATAAATTATGGGAACTGAAGAGACCGGAGTGATAGTAAAAAATTTCCCAACAGAGACAACAACCAGAAACACGCACAGACAAACAGCCAGACACAAGAAAACCTACAGACTCGACACGACCATTACACCCTTCAATACAGACCAGAGACCACCAAGATCATCAAAAACATTAAGAATTCGAAGGCTACTGGACAAGACAACATATCTAACATACACCTTAAACACTTGGGCCCACAGGAAATACTAGCTCTCACAAATATCAGCACATATTCATGCCAGCACTGTATTATTGCTAACATATGGAAACAAGGTAAAATTATTACACTACTCAAACCAAACAAAAATCCAACAGAACCAGCTTCGAAAATAAAAACCCACTCTAATAGACAGAGTTTATTTCCACAACAGTTTCGACGCCCACTGGCATCCTCCTCGGGTGGATACAGAAAAACGAATGAACCAAAACAAGAGGGAAAAACAGTCCAGGGACCGACCGTTAAGAAATTCGCACGCACCTAGGTGAGATCTCATTCTCCCGACACCGGAAGGGCATTTTCATTAAGTACATTCGCACAAATTTAATGAAAACTTAATGAAAATGCCCTTCCGGTGTCGGGAGAATGGGATCTAACCTAGGTGCGAATTTCTTAACGGTCGGTCCCTGGACTGTTTTTCCCTCTTGTTTTGGTTCATTCGTTTTTCTGTATCCATCCGAGGAGGATGCCAGTGGGCGTCGAAACTGTTGGGGAAATAAACTCTGTCTATTAGAGTGGGTTTTCATTTTCATGTTTTGACCTTCACGTAGAAAAAAGTGAAGTTTTTTGCATTTAGAACCAGCTTCCTTTTGACTCACTACTTTACTATGCACACCTTCCAAAGTAACAGAAAGACTAATCGTACAAATCACCAACCCACACATACCACTATCGCCTACTCAACATGGATTCAGACCTCATCACTCAACCACGACATTACTCACTAACCTCACGCAGCACATCATGGATGGCATCAACTCCAGACGACCAACTCAACGTACACTATTAGCAACAATAGACATTAGTAAAGCATTTGATGTTATCCCACGCATCCCTCTCATAAACAAAATACTCAACACAAACATGCACAATAATACTAAGAGATTGCTGAACAACTATCTTTCAGGAAGATATTCACATGTCACATTTAATGGCAAGTCATCCAAAAACAAGCTTTTTCCGAACGGGGTCCCTCAAGGCTCTGTTCTCTCACCAACACTCTTCAACTTATACATGAATGACATTCCAACACCCATAGATAACAAGCTTACCTTATCATATGCAGATGACATCACTCTAACATCCACCCACAACAACATCGACACGGCTACAAATAACCTACAAACATACATAAACAGTATACAAGACTGGCTCACACAAAATAGACTCAAAGTAGCGCCCACAAAATCAACCATCACCTTGCTTACAAGCAATACAAAAGAACACCAGATAACTCCACAGCTTACACTAAACAACAACAACATTCCACACACTCACAGGACCAAAATACTTGGGGTCACATACAACACATCATTATCTTTTGCAAACCACATTCAGGACATTAAAACCAAATGTACGTCAAGACTTAACACGCTTAGGGTACTTACAGGCACAAACTTTGGACACCAGCAGGAAACATCACTCATATACAAACAATATATTCGCTCAGTTATGGACTATGCTAGCCCATGCTGGGCACCCATTATCTCAAACACACACATAAACACCTTACAGACAATACAAAACAACGCACTTCGTATCATTACAGGATGCACTCAAACAACACCAATAGAACACCTGCACACAGAAACAAAAATACTGAAAGTTAGGGAACATTTAAACATGAGGGGAACACAATTCATGGCAGCAGCGACATATAACCCACAACACCCTTGCCACTACATGTACAATCATGCACCGACACCTCGCACCATAAAGGTAACACCAGAGAGACATTATAACCAAATACTCCATTCCATACCACGCCCCACAGACATCACACAGTACAGAAAAAACACACACACACACCTAACCCACAAAGCACTGACACGACTCGGTCCGAATGCGGTCCTATGTGCGAAGCCGCCACCCATTAACAGGTCAGAGATCAGCCTGAGCAGATCGGATCGAGTTAACTTAGCACGATTCCGATGTGGACATCACCCCAACTTACGGACATATAAACACAGACTAGATAACTCTACAGACGACACCTGCCACCTGTGCCAGGACACACCACAAACAATTGAACACATTATGACAGACTGTACCGCTCTAGCACAACAACGAATACAACACATCACTAGTGCGCTGAACCTCTGGTCCACTCCGGAGAGGGCGATCGGTTACCTGCGTGCCGCCGGCTTGCTCGATCAGGGTGGGCTGACCGGCTAAACAACAACAACAACAACAACAACAACTCCCAACTCTCTTGTTTTAGAGTTTCTCTGAATTTCCTGTCCATTTGGGGTATAGTACAGTATTTTAAGAATGTTAGGTCCTTCCTCCTTCTGCACCGTAATAGTTGACATTTCTCAATGTTAATATATATATATATATAATGGAGGAGACTGTAGACATTAATCGGCCAAGAAAGTACTCCCGGGGGTGGGGTTCGTAAGGAAGGAGACATGGAGTGTTGGAACTCCTGTTTCTCCTGTCACTGTCCTCCTTAGCTAGTCTTTTTCCTTATCTCATCTACCCTGTGAGCAGTCCAGCATTCTCTCAAACACACACTTCTCGCAGTGCTACTCACTACACATACATACATCTTACATATTACACAATCTTTTCAAAATAAAAAAAAAAAAAATGGCATCGACCTCAAGAGCCTCGGAGTCCCCTGGAGAGGTGACTATAACTGTCCCAACTCCTGGCGTCCCTTCTGCCAGTACCGGGAACACAGACCTGGGCTGCTTCCCAGGTCTGCGTTCCCGGTAATGGCAGCGGGGCTGATTGTGCTACTGCCCATTCGAGATGTTCTGGGCCTCTGCCTGATTCACTTTCCATAAACTTCTGCAACATTCGTGGTCTTTCCTTAAATTTTGAATCATTTGAATACCACCTCTCCTCTAAACCTCACCTTCTCTTCCTCACTGAAACCCAAGTGTCTGGGACGACTGACAACAACCCCTTTTCTGCACCATCCTACTTTCTCTATAATAAATTCCATTCCAAAGGTAGATGATTAGATCTCAAACTAAATACATCTGAGCTCTCTACCTTTCTCCTAATTTTGCTGATTACCCCAAACTCTGACTACCTCACTTCCAAAGTGGAATACATTCTATTCTTCTCCTTTTTGTTGAAATCTCCATTTTAGGATATTTTAATGCTTACCACCACCTTTGGCTTTCCTCCCATTTGTCTGACATCCCCGGTGAACTAACTTGCAACTTCTTTATCCTGAATGACACACTGCAGAATGTACAGTAGGGCGGAGTGAAAAACTCATTTTTCGAATTTTCAATTGGCTAGTGTGGAAAATGTGTGGAGTAGTGAGGAAATAAGCTGGTATAAATTTAAAATCATAACATTAATATCTTCAGGTGCCACAATGACCTTCAATATTGAAAAAAATTGAAAAAAGCAGATTTTAACCAATAATTACAGAAGTCCACGATGCACAATAGACAAGAATTTATTCACACTTGTACAAAAATAGCTCAGTCAACCTTTAAAAAAAGTTTCTATTCTCTAAAAACAGTTTTCTATAGTCAGCTCACTCAGCTGTCACGTGAGTACCTCGGTTCAGTGTAGCTGTCGCTCTCGTAGCAGGTGGGTGTTCTGCTGTTGGCGTTACTCAGATAGTCTAAACTATATTTCTTATATATTTTGCATTTCTGTATTGTGTTGCCCTAAGTTTGCCATGTACTATTAACTGAAATTAACGTATAATTGATATTAGCTCTTTCTTTTTCAGATTTGTATATTTCAAAATGTCTCGAGTTTGTGCAAAATCAACCAGGGCCTCAACTGAGTGCCCCATGTTTGGTATGGGGGAAGATTTGTGGCACAGGAATCTTCCTACATACGAAGGAGTTTTTAAATATTACTTGTTTGTAAGAAACGATTTGAAACAGAATACTAATAAAGATCCTTCATTATCTCAAATATTAGAACAAGTTGTTGATAAATTGAAAACAATTTGGGAAAGTGCTTCCGTCCCAATTCTGTCAGACAGGCGAATTGAAACAATGTTCAGAAGCTACCACGAAAAGTATCGTGTCATTATGAAGCCATACCAAAGCAGAAAAAATTCTGAAGCTTACAAAGCAAAGATTGATATGTTCAAAAAAGAAGCACACACGAAACTTTTTGACATTGCAGCGTGCAAGTGCAAAGTACTAACACAATGTTCTTGTCCCAAAGAAAAAACGGTTCCAGAGGAAGAAGTGACGTTCCTCATAGATCAAAGGAGTGAAAGAAAACTGTTTATTGATAGAGTAGATATTACACTCTCAAAGAAAAAAGCATCTACGTTGCTAAGAAAGCAAAAAGAAGCTGTGAGGCTCACCAAAGAATCTTCACAGGAGAAATTGCAGGATACAAATGTTGAATTATCATCATCGACATCAAATAGTGAAAGTGAATCTGGCGAAATATCAGACGATACATTTCCAGAGCCAGTTAGCTCGAAGAGAAAGCTCGAACAACCTGAAGAACAATTATTCAAGAAAAGAAAAACTACAAATCTACCTTCAGTGGCTACTGCTTGTGACAGGACTGCAGTTTCAGATCGAGCTGCAGCATTCATTGTTAGTGCAGTATTGCAAGATATTGGAGAAGTTTCTATTGACAATACATCTGAAGTAGTGGATAGGAGTAAAATCAGAAGAGAAAGACAAAAGAAGAGATCAGAAATTATGAAAGATCAAAATCAGGTCCCAATCAGAGGAATCTATTTTGATGGTCGAAAAGATTCCACACTCTTCCAAGAAAAAAAAGAGTCCAAAGTATATCAGAAGAAGGTAACAGAAGAACATATCACTTTAGTGAGAGAACCTGGTTCAGATTATTTGGACCATTATTCTGTGAATTCTGGATCAGCTGAAGAAATATGTAAAGGAATGTTTGAGTATATTGGAAATAATGACATGAACCTGGAAAACCTTGTTGCCATTGGATGCGATGGTGCAGCAGTCAACACTGGAGAAAAGGGAGGCGTTATAAGGCTTATAGAATTGAAGCTGAAGAAGCCAGTTCAACATTTAGTGTGCCAGCTCCATGCCAATGAATTGCCATTACGCCATTTAGTTGCAAAGCTGGATGGAAAAACATCTGGCCCCCGCGGATTCACCGGTCCTATTGGCAGGGAATTAGAGAACTGTGAGAGTCTTCCTATTGTCGAGTTTGAAAGGATTGATGCTGAGGAACCAACTGTAGACTGTGAAGATCTTAGCACCGACCAAAAATATCTAATTGATATTCATCAGGCCATAACAAAGGGATATTGCTCTCCAGATCTTGCTCATCGTAGTCCAGGCAAAATGGCACATTCACGATGGCTGACTACAGCAAATCGTTTGCTTCGTCTATACGTTTCAACTGTAAGTCCATCTGAGAACCTCATGAACATTGCTTCTTTTATAATGAAGGTCTACATCCCAATGTGGTTTTCTATTAAGCAAAGTACGTCTTTTGTCAATGGCTCAAAACATGTTTTCAAAACTATTGAACTAACAAGAACACTGAATGACGAAGTAAAGGATATTGTAAACCCTGTCATACAAAGAAATGCATTTTTTGCAAATCCAGAAAATATTCTAGCATCAATGATTCATGATGACCGCAGCGCCATAAGAGAATTAGCGTGGAGGCGAATAAAGAAAGCAAGGCAAACAAACAAGGAAAAAGTTGTGAGGCGTTTCACAGTACATGTTATTCAATTTGAAGCTACTGATTATACTGATTTAATTAATTGGCAAAAATGCATTGTCACTGAACCACCTGTGACAAGACACCTGACAGAAAATGAGATTGAAGAATTCATAGAAAACAAGAGTACCCCTCCATTCGAGAAATTCCCTTGTCATACACAAGTAGTAGAAAGAATGGTAAAATTAGTGACTGAAGCATCATCAAAAGTATTTGGATTGAACGCGCGAGATGGCTTCATAAGATCAACACTTCAGTCACGTAAAAAAATGCCATCATTCGAAAGTAAAGCTGAATATAAAGTTTAAATAAAACGTTAATAGAAAAAAACATGCGCAAGGATGGGTGGTTGGGAAGGCATGGGTGGAGCTCGACACGCAGCCACCTCCTCGTGGTGAGTTCTGGATTATTTAGATCATTAATCAAAAGAACATTGATCTAAATAAACTAAGAGCTGCGTAATTCAGTAACTATTTTGGTAATTGGAACACTTAATATATAATAATAACAAGTAAGTTTCAGTTATTGTACTAATGCAGAATATAAGAAAATCATTATATTTCACTTTTTTCGACGGCTTTGTGGCACCTGAAGATATAATTTCGCAGGACTAATATTTATGCAAAGTCATTATCTATAGCACCCACATATTTTCCGCACTAGCCATATTTGAATTTCGAAAAAAGTTTAAAAACCTCATTTTCGATCCGCCCTAATGTACAGCACCCTATCCCCAATCGCCTTAGAGATAGGCCCAACATTCTAGATTTATTTGTCACCACTTGTCCTTCTTGTTCTGTCAGACTTTTTCATCCGTTGGACTCCTCCGACCACAATCTCATATCTGTTTCTTCTCCTATCGTTCTAATTCGGCCTTTGGATCTTCCCAAGAGGAGACGTCTTTGGCACTTTGGCGCCACTGACTGGGAGGCCCTTGGACAGTACTTTTATGATTTCCCATGGAATAATTACTGCTTCCTTGGCTGGAGCCCCTCCGAATGTGCTGAGTGCATCACGGAGGTGATTTTCTCGGGCCTGGAGGCGTACATTCCATATTCTATTCCAACAACTAATGCTAAAATACCTTGGTTTAACTTTGCTTGTGTAATGCTATGCGCAACAGAGAGGAGGCTTTCAGGGCGTACCGCCGCCATCCAACTCCTTGACTCTCATTTAGCTTATATTCCTGCCCGGAATCGTGCAAAATCTGTTTTTCGACTCGCCAAAATTTCTTCACCAGACAAAAATGTGAAAATCAGTCTAATTAATTCTAATTGTTCTCGCTCTTTCTGGCACCTAGCTAAGACCCTCTCCAACAACTTTACTTCTTCGTCTTTCCCTCCTCCTTCTCATTCCAACGGCTCGGTTGTCCTCTTCTCCTGATAAAGCTGAACTCTTCGGTCAGACTTTCGCCTCCAACTCAACCCTGGACGATTCCAGTGTCGTTTCTCCATCATCTCCCCCCCCCCCTGACTTAATTATGTCTGAAGTTAGCATCTCCGCCAAAGATATTTTTTCTGCCTTATCTGGGCTGAACTTTAAGAAAGGAGTACGATCCTGATGGTGTCCCTGGTGTTGTTCTCAAGAACTGTGCTTCTGTGCTGACACCCTACCTAGGCAAACTCTTTCGTCTTTGTCTTTCATCTGGTACTTCTCCTTCCTGCCGGAAGTTCGTTTTCATTCAGCCTGTCCCAAAGAAGGGTGACCGCTCTCAACCCTCCAACTATCGTCCAACTGCTTTGATTTCTTGTCATTCTAAAGTTTTTGTATCTATCCTTAGCAGGAAGATTCTTAAACACATATCTTTTCACAACCTACTTTCAGATCGTCAGTATGGGTTCCAGAAAGGACGCTCTACTGGCGATCTTCTTGCATACTTCTGTGACTTTTGGTCATCCTTATTTCGTGATTTCGTTAAAATCTTTGCTCTTACACTAGACATATCAAAAGCTTTTAATAGAGTCTGATACAAATCCTTAATTTCCAAACTTCCCTCCTTTGGTTTCTATCCTTCTATCTGTGCCTTTATCTGATTTCCTTTCTGGCCGATCCATAGCTACTGTCGTAGATGACCACTGTTCTCCTAAAGCTATTAATAGTGGTGTTCCTCAGGGCTCTTTCCTGTCATCCACTCTTTCCCTTTAATTTATCAATGATCTACGTATTAAGTTGCACTTCCTGTCCTACCCACTTCTATGCCGCTGATTCTACTCTTCACTTCTCCACCCACTTTATAAAGCGTCCCTCTCAACAGTCACTCTGTGCTTCGTGTTGGATGGCTATGATGCACCTGACCTCTGATCTCTCTACTGTCTCTGATTTTGGCAGAGAAAACCTTCTCTCTTCCAATGCCTCAGAAACTCAGTTACTTCATCTGTCTAGTGTCTACTCGTCACAATCTTCCACACGACTATCTCCTTAGTTCCAACAATACATAATTCAATACTTCCTCTTCTCTTAACATTCTTGGCGTTTCCTTTTCTCTTAATCTTTCCTGGAAAGATCACATATACTCTCTTTCTAAAACAGCTTCTTAGAAGTTAGGTGTGCTGTACTGAATCCGCGGTGTCTCTGTACAGGGATCTTGTCCGCTCCTGTATGCAGAGATGGGCAGTACCGCGGTACATGTAACGGCTTAAGTAACGGGCGTTACTTTTGTAACGAGTATCGGTATCGCCTTAGCAAGATTTCTAATGTAACGATGTAACGGTAACGCCCGTAATAATTTTGGCAAAAGTAACGAGAATTTCCTTTACTCGTTATTCGTTACATACTGTTTTTTGTGTGTGAAAAGTACAAATACATCTTTCGGCGGCGTATCATACAGTTCATACTTGTTAGAACTTGTTCAGTCCTTGTCACGTTGCATCCGTCTTGTTGCCGGTAGAGCTCAATTAAAAATGAAAGTGACAGTGACAGATCACCTGAGGAGCCAGCTAAGACAGATGATGGTGCTTATAGCAGTAGCGACGATTTCTCTGAATATGGTCATGCTCCTGCTGACGTCAAGAAAGAAGACACCACAGCATCAGAGAAGGAAGTGTTGAAATACTTCAATGATGACAGCACTGCACTGCAGCTGCAGTCACTTGATGGCTATCCTTCAATTAAGAAGCTCTTCCTCAAGTACAATACTCCACTTCCTTCCTCGGCTCCTGTTGAGCGTCTCTTCAGCTATGCAGGACATATTCATGCCCCTAAGAGAGGAAATCTTTCCGACAACACGTTCAAAAAATTAGTAATGCTAAAAGGAAACACTAGGCTCCTAGCTACATTTAAAATTTAATTCTATACCTCTCAGCTAGAATATATTTTTGGAAATGTTTTTTATTATTTTACATCAGCTGCTATTGAAATGTTTCTGTTTACTTCTATGCTTAATTTTCTGTTATTCAAATAATATTTTTTGTCAAAAATGTCCTGTTATCATTGTCTGTCAGAAATAAACCTCCATTTATCTAAAAACAGTTGCGTTTGTTTTTACATACTTTTTATACTTGCTTTAATATTCTAATTACGATATACAATTATGATATATGAATTTACCAATGTAACAAGTAACGAAAGTAACGACGTTACTGTAACGAGTATCGGTATCGTCTTAAGATATTTTCAAAGTAACGATGTATCGGTATCGCCGGGGTCATTTTAAGAGAGTAACGAGTAACGGTGCCCATCTCTGCCTGTATGGAGTACGCTTCTCACTTGTGTGGTGGCTCAACCCACACAGTTCTACTTGACCGAGTGGAATCATAAGCTTTTCGTTTCATCATTTCCCCGCCTATTTCATTCATGAGATGTTATACTAAAATGAAAATATAATACTATAATCTACAACCAATCTTACACATTACGATTACCATACTCTACCAAACCATTTATCTCCTGGAAGTAATGAGAAGTTATATTGTTCTTGTTTCCTCTAATCTGTATGCTATTACAACCGTACGAAGCGCAATATATAACAAGTCATAACCTTAATCCGAAATTACCAACCACTTCAGACTGCCATGCACCCACCTTGACTTCATAATTCAGACTGATGAAACCCCATGATGGAGATTCCCACTATTTTGTAATTTTTAATGTCCATGTGGAGGGCGGGGAGAGCGCTGCGATTCAATTTTAGTATGAATGCTTATGAAGGAAAACGTTCTATAAAGTGATTTAGTAATTATATTAGACTAGGACGCAACTTGTTATAGGTCTGTGTATCATTTTGGCCAAAGTTAATCTTCGTTTTACATTGGCGGCTGCGAACAGAGGTTTTCTTTGTGCTTCAGATCACTGTATCTCATTTTATACAAATAACATCGCTACATATTGACATTATTTGCGACATGTACAAGTCTTGTGTGTGAATTGGTCCTCACGTAGTAAGGAAGGAGTTTTTGTGACTATTCTGTGAAACACTGATGTCCGTCCTGGTCGGAGTTTAACTTATCGTTTATTTGCCTGGCAGAAATATGCGATTTTATTAACTGTACCCAACGCAAGCCCAAATGCTTAAGCTATACCTGCATTTCCCATTGTACAAAATCTGATTGTTCATTCACGCGACTAAAGGTAAACGGTGATATATCATGAGCATCAAGTGTACGTGGCATCTTTCACGATTTACAAACTCTCTCGCCGCACGAGAAATAGTTACAAGTAAAATAGTTTGCTTCAGTAATTTTTTGAGGTATTTATTTTCCAGGTAAACGAGATGAATCTCCATCGTAAATGCATGGCAACTCTTATGATATTTTAGGCAAATGAAATCCTTTTGTGATAAATGATATAATTACAGAATTCCTCAAAACTATATTTGCTGTGAAGCATTTCTCGATGCTCAGAACTGCAGAGTAACATGAACTTCGTACATAGTAGCGCGCTCTAGCAATCCACTGTGTTATCAGTGTATATTTTAAAAGTTCCAAAGGTCATGCGACCTAAACGAGATAAATTTCTCCGAAATCGCAAATCCACATTCTGACTGTTCTGTCTTTCTCTGCCATCCTTTCAGTGAGGAAGAAGAACAGTTTGAACGAGTTGTGTTGTGGCTATACAAGGACATTAATTAATATAAAGGTAAGTGGTCCTTCTTTGCATTTAAGTTAATGTTGAAAAAGATTCACTCTTGCAATGAACGAGATGGTAAACAATTATATTCTCTCTCTCTCTCTCTCTCTCTCTCTCTCTCTCTCTCTCTCTCTCTCTCTCTCCTCAAACCTCGACTCGAATATAGATCGGGTAGACTACAGGAACTTATTCTCATTTAATACCAATCCGACAAGAAATAACGGGTTTAAACTGGAACTAAAGACATTTAGTACATTTATCTGCGGCAATTTCTTCTCCTATAAAATAGTTAATATCTGGAACCAACTTCCCTCAGAGGTTGTTTCAAGCCAAAGTGTAAATATGTTTAAAAATAGGCTGGATAAGGCACTGAATATTCTCATGGTTTAAGACAAACATAACGTAACTCTGCAGGAGTTCGCCAGCGCGGTTTCTATGTGTGCATGCGTAATTATAGACCTATCTTATATATTCTCCACTCTCCTGTAAAATTTCCTTGGCTACATTTCCAGGGTTAAGGTATTTTCTTCAACTTTTTTCAGTACTTGCCTCTGGCAGGGAGGGAGCGGAGCGGAGGGTAGGGAGGGAGCCTTATACTTTTCTATCCAGTATTCTACTACAGCTAGAATAGTTGAAAGAAAAATGGACTAGTTTAAGTATTAACAGGAACCTCCCAGAGTGGACCGGAAGGTCTTTGATGCTTCTTCTCGTCTTTGTAACTCCTCGTAACTCTCTATCTGTCTATCTATCTCTGTCGAAAATTCTTGGGTTGGTAGCCCTGCATATCATATCCGTTCTTAATTGCGACTTAACATTTGCTTTTTACCCATTATACTCATTGAACCGTTTATGGGAAAAAAATCTTTGGTCAAAGTGAGAATGTAGATTTGAATTGATCATTATATTTATGTTGACAAAACTAAAAGTTTTGTTTTTACAAGAGAAATTTTAGATAAAATATAATTAAGGAATTTTATAAACAAAGAAAATCAGTAGCTGAAGGTGTGTATTTATCGCATATAACTGCCTTTATATTATATTATATTATATTATTATTATTATTATTATTATTATTATTATTGACTTTTAAAAGGCGGAGATTATTTCTGCTCAAACTGAAGCAATTATGATTGGTCACTTACTCATAGATAAAACCCGCGAACATCAAGGGCACCTTAACAGAGGTATTTCCTGTATATATATATATATATATATATATATATATATATATATGCAGTAAAATCACAGAATAACACGTGATCTTATTAATAAGCAAACAACGACAGGGAAAAAGGAAAAGAAACACGAAATCCGAGCGCTGTCGTGATATATTCACATCTTCAAGGATAAGAAAGAAATAAGAAATTCTAAGAAATCCTATTTCTTTCTTGTCCTTGAAGATGTGAATATATTACGACAGCGCTCGGATTTCGTGTTTCTTTTTCCCTGTGGTTGTTTGCTTATATATATATATATATATATAATATAAGGCGCCTCGGTGGTGTAGTGGTTAGCGTCGCTGACTACAAAACCATCGGCCCCGGGTTCGAGACCCGACGGCAGCAGGCGCGCAGCAAAACCCAGCTGTTCATCCTTCCACACAACAAAGAAAGTGGTTGGTAGATAAATGGGTACCCTAGGTGGCCTAGTGGTTAAGACGCTGGGCTGCTGATGGGGCGTGGTTCGGATTCCACGTTAAACTGTAGGTTTAAGGTGGAGTGAAAAGCTTGACCTTCGTCAGAATGAACAATTCGGGCGGAAGCTAACCAAAGGTTAAAGGTTATATATATACAGTATATTTGTTAGTTTTGTTGGTTTTTAACAACTGTTCAAACTCGACCCAAGTTCGACCCCTCTGCAGTATTTCGCTTCATTTGGGGGATTCGATGAAGGAGAAAAATGTTTTATATTCTCATCCTGCTCCTGACAGCCAACTACGCAAAGCTGGTCAGGCGCTTCCCTCATTTGTTCAGTTCAGTCTTGAATGCATTTTGCTGGTGTGTGGGAGCTGGGGATTGCTCAGTTCTTTTGGCAGTACATTAAAAAGTTTTGGGCCCGTATTCCGAGAGTATTTTCCAGCTTCGTTTATGTGGCCCTCTGTTCCACTGCAGGTAGGATAGTATAGAATATACGTGTTCTTTAATTCCACTGTATTTTTATTTCATTTCTAAACTTTGGTACATATTACTCGAGTATTTCTTATATATTGTAGAGTATATGTATATTATTGAGTACCACTCACGTCTTCCTCCCAAGGAGTAGAGTTCCGGTGATTGTAGTTGTGACCAGTTGTCTTCGCCTTTCGTTCTTTCTATCTTAGACGTGAAAGTCCTCTGTATGGTTTCTGTTTGCTATGTCTCGTTTCCTCTATGGGCTTGTCAATACTAAACAATATTAAATTATTGGTAGGACTAAACTCTTCCATAACATTCTCCAGTGTTCTCTGAATTCTGCGTTCGATGACATTATTACTGCAAAATCCCTGACTTGTGGATTTGATGTTATCTGTTTGTTTGTCAGTGTCTTGTACCCTTTATTATGCAGTTCCTTCTTACTACCATTCCTTATGAGTTGGAATTAATTTTTCTTCTCTGAACTTCATATTGGTGTCTTAAGCCCACTTGTTATCTGTCATGTTGCAATATTTTCTGTCACTTTCATTTGATGTCTCTAGCATTATATATATATATATTATATATATATATATATAATATATATTATATATATATATATATATATATATATATAATACACATGGGTGAGTCAAAAGTAGCGCCCGATTTCTGTCAGTTGATTGTTTGTTTGCCATTTGTATTACAGTGTACAAGAAGGTAGAAATAAATGAATGACATGTTTATCTAACCATTTATTCGGGGGAAAATTATTACGGAACTGTACCAAGCTGTTTTACTTGCAATTTTCAAAGTGCCCTCCCTCGTGATCGATGCACAATTGCAGCCGAGCAGGCACAGAGTGGCACACACGCCTGCAGAGTTCGATATCAATTTCCTCAAACTTTGCAGTGATTTGAGCCTTCAATTCTTGAATGGTACGAGGCTTTTCACGATAAACAAGGTCTTTCATGAGCCCCCAAAGAAAGAAATCTGGAGGTGTAAGGTCTGGGAGCGTGCCGGCCACTCGATCGGACCGCGGCGGCCGATCCACTTTCCGGGAAAGTTTTCATCAAGCCACTGACGAACATTACGTCCAAAATGAGGTGGAGCTCCATCTTGCTGGAAATAACAGTCCTGATCTTGTACCCTGGGCCAAAAGAAGGTTTGCAGCATATCCAGGTAAATTTCTGCAGTGACAGATCCCTCAAAGAAAAAGGGTCCAATTATCCCTAATGGAGATATGGCTACCCAAACTGTCACGCCAGATAAATTTACCTCCTTCTCAACTGTCACTCTTGGGTTCTCCGCAGCCCAATAGGCACAATTGTGTCTGTTAATTGTGCCGTTAAGCTTAAAACATGCCTCATCTGACCACCAGATGTTGTCTAGCATTGTGTCCTCTTCGTCAAGTTTAGCTAAGAACTCTTCGCAAAATTGAAGACGGCGGTCGTCATCTCCATCATGAAGGGCATGCAGTAAGCGTGGAATGTAAGGTTTCCATTTTTTCTGGTGAAGGATACGGATAACACTTGATTGGCTCACTTCCAACTCTGCAGATAAACGGCGAGTTGACTTTTGCGGACTTTGTTCCAGTCTCCTGATGGCTTCTTCAGTCTTAGCTACATTCGTTGCCGTTTTCGGACGACCGGACTTCTTTGCAGTGGCTACCGACCCTGTTGCTTCAAATTTCTCGACAATCAATCGTATGTTTCTTCCCTGGGGTGGGTTAATATCGAATTCGTGTGCCAAACGGCGTGCCGCCATCGTTGGTTGTTCATTACATTTGTAGTAATGTTTCACGGCCGCAATGCGTTGATTCATTGAAAGGTAATTCATGGTTCAATTTGGTGCAAATTCAGTAACTTTCCAAACTCTCAGCAATAACCTGCAAAACAAAAACAAAAATAAATAAACTAAGAAAATTAATAATCTGCAAGACAATTATTAACAACATGACTTCCCAGAAAGAATCTGACAGCCGAAAAAACAGAAATCGGGCGCTACTTTTGACTCACCCTGTATATATATATTAATTCTGCACAAACTCGTTTTTTAACACTGGATCATATTTTATCTATAAAAGAAAAACAAAGTCATAAATAACCTCTTACTGTTAGATGATACATCAACATCCTTTTTCTATCATACTCAACACCGATGTTGTCATGCATTGTTACATTTTTAATTTTCATGGCCGGATATACCATGCAACTACTTGCGTGATACTTGTCCTGGTTATTTAAGTGATTTTATAGTCTTAGCATGTTTACATGATAATATCAGCTAATATTAGTAGTATGGAAAAGGGAAATTCATTTAAGTGGAAAACTGTGAGTTAGTAGGACTCGTGGTCTCCAATCACGCCATTCGGGACCCCTCAAAAAAAGTTCGTTCAAGCGAGGCCAATATTATAGTTTCTATTTGCTTTTGTACTTCACTATCTCCCATTGTATATTATAGCGCTAATTCGGCACATGCTGCTGAATTACCTATTGCCCTATAAGGTCTTTATTCTCTAGTGCATGACACGCAATCTGGAAACAAAGCCCCATTTTATTTGATGCTTTGATGTCTGTACAGATGTATCGTTCCATAATACTTTCCACGACCACAACCAGCGCCGGATTAAGGCTGTGAGGGGCCTAAGGCTAGTAACAGGGAAGGGCCTATATATGTACTATATATTGTACATAATTCATAAAATCTTCAAACAAATAGAAATGTATATTTAGCCAAATTTAACATTAACAAAAATCAAAGATATAATGACATATAAACTCTTAGTTAAGCTAAAAACCTCTTATTTTCCACCTCTGAAAATATAATTATGTAGTTATATATGATATTACTTAACCACCCTCGTGACAAAGATTTAGGGTTTTATGATATAAAACTTAGGGCCCAAAAAATATGAGGGCCTAAGGCTACAGCTTTATTAATCTAATGGTTAATCCGGCCCTGACCACAACTCTTAGCCGTAGCTAGGTTACTTCCACGCAGTTTTCCGCTTCTGCCATCTTTCCATTCTTACTAAATAGTACCACATGGCGATACGTTAAATGATCATATGACTGAGGAAACGTACAGCTGAACGTGGAATTCAAATCACGGGTCGCTACATTATATCAACGCGGTGGACGATCACCCATCCAACAACTACCCAGACCTAACGTCGCTTAACTTTCATTGTTTGTACGAAAATTATGTGACGACATTGGCGCGACGTATCTCCATATAACGATAACAACCTCACCGTGTTTTCCTCTCTATTAAATTTCACTGACATTTCACTGCACATTTCAATCTCATCTCGTGTTTGAAAGAAAGTGTGCTGAATTTGTCTTAACTGCATCTTGCATCCTTTGAAAAGGGGATTTTCTATAATTAAAATATATCTAATACTGTTAATACAGTATAACTTCTATTTTAAAAACAATATGAATGTATCTTCGATAAAGAACATCATTTCTGTAATATACCTTATCTTATGAACCTTATATTGTTTCGTGCATTGGTCTCTCTTCACACGGAGGTCAAGTTGGTGGCCCCGCCTCTAGGTCTGGCTTGGTGCAGGAGCGAGTTACTTTCTTGCGCTCTCCACCGTACATACCCAGGCACGCCCGGCTCATCTGGTACCGTTCTGAGCCAGGCATCCAGTCTTCTCTTGAAGACTTCAACTTTGACCCCCGTTACGTTTCTGAGGTCCTTTGGAAGCTGGTTGAAAAGTCTTGGCCCCCTGACAACCAAGCTATTTTCCTTCAGAGTTGAGGAGGTCCCTTGTCGGCCCTTTAATTTGGGAACACTGCACATTCTGCCTTTCCTATTTTTCAGTGTTGTTTGAATGGTAATTGGGTTTAGTTTTAGGTTTGGTACCAGTTTTTCAATCATTTTCCATATGTAGATTATGGTGTACCTCTCTCTCCTTCTTTCCAGGGAGCAGCGCCGGCCTTAGGATATTTTGGGCCCTGTGCAGAGTATACTGTACGGGCCCCCCATGACACAAGTCAAATTGTTTTTCATTGCTAATCATTTTATTTTAGTAGATTGTTAACAAGTACAAGAAGTAAAATTTAACTATACAAGTGCACCTGTAACAGAATACCAACAGACCAACAGCCTTTACTATTATTACTACTTATTACTTTATTATTATCAGATATTTCAACTATCATAAGAGGTTTCAACCAGCGCCGGCCTTAGGATATTTAATTAGGAATAGGATAATTCAATTTAATTAGGATATTCAACAAAAGTAAATACACAAAATAAAGTTTGTAAATATACAAAAAAGAAAATAACTTAATCAACTACAAATGAATATTTGGCAATTGTAATATAAGAATACTAAAACATAAAAGAATTAACTAGATTTAATAAAAATAAACATAAACCAATTGCAGGTGTATATATAAGTAACAAAAATCTTTTCATTAAAATCTATCTACTGTTTTAAATGACTGAGAAGAAAAGAAAAATCATGCTAATACACAAATATATATTACACAATATTACACAAATAAATTACATTAATTTACACCAATTTTGGCACTCTGACGTCGATGGTAAATTTCTGTGAAATTTTCGGGCCCCCCTAAGTTGCGGGCCCTGTGCGACCGCACGGTTCGGGATCAGGAAAAAAACCCCGGTGGAAAAAATCCCCCGGCGGAAAAAATCCAACAAGGAAAAAATCCTCCCGGAAACAAACCCCCGGAGGAAAAAATCCCCCAGAAGGATAAAATGAAAATGTTAATTCATAATTATTATAGATTATGTGGTGTAAGATTCCAGTATTATCCCCATTTTAATATGTTGGTTATGTTGAATATCCACCCGCAAAAAGGTTGATGCCATGTAGCCAGGGTTCTGGCCCATCTAGCCAGGGTTCATGCCATGTAGCCTGTATTGGTTATGGGGATGGTGAGGTTAGGGCCCAGACCTCGTTGTCCCCTATACCTTCCCCCCAATGTTTATTATGTTTGAGCCTAATAATACTTTACATCATACTAATGTTGTTAATCATCAACGTGCCCGTTCATTTACGGCTACAAGATATTTTAATATGTATCGTAAAATAAAATGTACTGCTGAGTTTGCTAATAGTCGTGTGATTATTGGTAAAAATTTTCTTACTAGTACTAATGATCTTGATATTGTTAATGGTAGAATATGTTTTCAACGTGCACCTACTGATGCTGGAGCTGTACAATTACCATTTACTGCTGTTATAACATATTATGTAAAATGCTTTGGTATAAGTAATGATTAAATAAAAATAAAAAAAAAATAAAAAAATTTTGGATTACCCTGTTGCACCAACAGCGCTTAGTATTACCTAGGCGCTGTTTTGGTGCGATTCTGTCAGGCATCACCACAGAACGAACGAATGCACACCTACGTTATTATTCAAATTATTAGCCTTCATTTCTGTTCAGCTGGGGGATTTTTTCCTCCGGGGGATATTTTCCGGGGGGATTTTTTCCTTGTTGGATTTTTTCCTTGTTGGATTTTTTCCACCGGGTTTTTTTTTCCTAAAAGCGCACGGTTCGCACACCCCTAAGGCCGGCACTGCAGGGAGTACAGATTTAGTTTATGTAGTCTTTCCCAGTAGTTGAGTTTTTTGCAGCCATCAATCTTGGCTGTGAAATGCCTTTGCGTTTCTTCTTGTTTATTAGTTTCTTTCTTTTTATATGGGGACGTCAAAACTGAGCAGTATTCAAGTTTTGGTATAATCAGTGTTTTTCGCAGGGGAATCATTACTGTCCTGTCCCTTCTCTTGAACGTTCTTAGTACCTGTCCGGCAACTCTTTTTGCTTTATTTATCGCTACCTGATTTTGTGTTTCGAATTTCGCATCATCTGTCATTATTATCCCGAGATCGATCGCTTTCGTGCTTCTCTGAATTTCCTGTCTATCTGGAGCATAATATGCAGTCTGTGTAAGTTCTTCTTTTCTACCATATCTCAAGAGCTGAAATTTCTTGGTGTTAAATGACATGTTGTTGTCTTCTGACCATTTGTATATTTTGTTCGTGTCCTTCTGCAAGGCCTCCACGTCATGTACATCGCTGATTTTTCTGCTGATCTTTGTATCGTCTGCAAAGGATGTTACTATACTGTTGCTGTTTACTCCGCTGCCTATGTCTGTTAGCATGATAATGAACAGGAGTGGGGCCAGTACTGTCCCTTGTGGTACTGAGCTGCGTACTTCCGATTCTGATGGTGAGATACCTTGAATTTTGACGACCTGCAGACGTTCTCTGAGGAAATTGCAGATCCATTTTCCCACTTTGCCTGTTATTCCCATATATTTCATTTTATGTGCTATTATACCATGGTCACATTTGTCGAAAGCTTTAGCAAAATCTGTGTATATAACATCGTAGATGTCATTGCCTTCCAATGCATCTAGGATATTGTTGTAGTGTTCTATTAGTTGTGATAGGCATGATCTACCTGATCGGAATCCATGCTGATTTTCATTGAATCTTTCCCTTGTTTCCAGGAAATCATAAGTTTTCTCTCGAACTATTCTTTCAAATACTTTGGTGAGGTGGGACGTCAATGACACTGGTCTATTGTTCTTTGCTTGAGATCTGTCCCCTCCTTTATATATAGGGACAAAGTTTGCTCTTTTCAAGATGCTCGGTATTTCCCCAGTGTCTAGGGATCTTCTCCATATCCAGTATAAAGGTGTAGCTATTTCATTTTTACAGTTTTTAATCAATAATGCGTTCCAATTGTCCGGACCTGCAGCTGAATGTGGTTACATTTGTCCTATAGCTCTCGTTACATCTTCTGGGGTAAAATCAAAGTCTCTTATATATTCTCCTTGCAATTCCTCTTCAAAGAATGCATTTATGTCAGGTATCGCTTTGTCACTTTTTGGGGTACTGAAAACTGATTCATATTGAGCTCTCAATGTATCAGATATTTCTTTTGGATCGTCGGTTAGTTCATTATTTCTCGTTCTTAAGGGCCCAATAGCGGCGCGCGTTTTTGTTTTCCGTTTTGCATAGCTATAGAAGTATTTTGGATTTTCCTTTATTGCTTCTACCGCCTTTTCCTCTTCCTTCTCTGTATGGTCCTTAATCAGGGCTTGTATTTCCCTATCGATACCCTCCAGTTTTTCTTTTATTGCTTTCCTGTCATTATCTCCACAGTTGCCTAACTTTGCCTTCACTCCCTTTCTTTTGCG
Organism: Bathynomus jamesi; assembly: GCA_023014485.1. NCBI lineage: Eukaryota > Metazoa > Arthropoda > Malacostraca > Isopoda > Cirolanidae > Bathynomus > Bathynomus jamesi. The sequence continues at coordinate 457,088 of JAJOZX010001522.1, forward strand.
GAATAATCTCCTCTTTTCCTCTCTAGCCAGCTCCTCTTTCCTTTTGGCTGTGATTTCGGAGCATATTTTTCTAAAATTCTCAGCGTTTTTTCTTCCAAGGTTGTTAGCATTTGTTCAGTTGTTTTATTCTCGAAAATTGTTCTCCATTCTATTTGGGCCATGTGCGATCTGATTGCTTCCCAATTTATAGTCTTGGAGTTTAAGTTAAAGGCCGTGAATTTACTTCTTCCCTCAATATGTGTATTGTCTTTTAATTAATGCTGTCGTCATATTTGTTGATATCTCGATTAAGTTGTGGTCTGAGATAATGGTTGGGGTTATTTTTATATCAGCAATCAAGTTCATGTTATTCGTGAATACCAGATCCAGGCAGTTATTTTTTCTGTTATTTTCTGTTATCTCCTGTGTCAGCATAAACTCATTCGTGAGAGCCATCAACATTTTTGCTTGCTCCTGGTCTTCTCTTGTGCCCCCCTTGTCCTGGTGAATATATATATATTCCTATCCACCTTTTTGTATTTTATAAATGGAAAGTTAAAGTCTCCGCAGATCATTATATTGGGGGATGGGGGGTTTATGGCCTTTATTAGCTTTCTGATGTCATCAATGGCCTCCGAGAATTTTTCGGTTGGGGTTGCTTAGAGGTCTATAGATGACTATTACTATCACGTTTAGTTTTTCTATTTTCACTGCTAGGAGTTCTACATAGCTGTTTGATTTACTTATTATCGTCTCTGTCATATGGCCTTCCTGTACATATATAGCGCAGCCACCTTTGAGTCTCGTTGTTCTATCCGCTCTTAGTAAGTTGAAGCCTTCTATATTTATCTCTTTCTTATCAATACAATGTTCGCAGTTTTCACAATTTCCTTGTCAATCCTTAAGATGAGTTTCTGTGAGGCATGCGATGTCCGCCCTTGTTTCGTTCATAAATCCTTTCAGGCACGAAACCTTATTGAGTGATTGGTTTGGTCTTATTCCTTGAATATTAGCCAGGACAAATTTTTATGTTCTCCGTTTTTCGTTGCCCCTTGTGCATTTCAAGTTCGTTTTCCTTCGATATCTCTTGATTCGTTGCCCTATGATCCTCCGAGAGAGATCCGTTTCCGTCTACTTGTACTGGTAGCTTCTTGCCCAGTAGCGGTTTGGCTCGGGGGCTTCCAACTGTGTCAACTGCATGTGGGCGGCATTTAGCATCCGTAACGTGTCCGCGATGTTGAAAAAATTTTCTTGTTCGCTCATTGTGTTCCTATTGTTATTGTTATTCCTATTGTCATTTAAACTTTTTCCTTTGTTCTTTGAGTCCGTCGGGAGATGTTGATAGTAGCATTTTTCCCCGAATTTGCAGGTTCCATATTTTGCGTAAGTCCTGCAAATGTTCGGGTGGTAGAATTTACATCCGTCTCCAAATTTACAATGACCATTATTATAGAAGAAATTGCATATTGGGGGATGTTCATATATACATTGTCCTCTTTTAAATCTGCAATTATCTTTTATATAATATCTGCATATAATTCCTTCCCCATATTCACTCGTGGCCTTTGTTTTTTTGCTCCTTATTAGGGGACAGTTTCACTCCGTTTTCTTGACTGCCCTCTTGTCTTGTCCTATTTGTGCTAGTTGTGTTTGTGTCCTTCGTTGCCCTTATGCCGTGTGTTGTCTTTACACTCTTTGTCGCCTGTGTGTTTTCGGCCTCGTTTTGTGACGGTATTTGATTTTTTTCTATTTCGCCTTTCTCCGTTTCTTCTGTTTTCCACTGTTCTTTGTTCCCACTTTCCTCTTTCATTCTCTTCTCGTAGTCTCTTTCTGCTTTAAATACTGTAAAAGAGTTTAATTCGGTCAAGCAGTTTTCGCAGAAAATTTTTATCCCATTAAATTGCTTTGCGTTCGTTATAAAGGAGACTTTTTCATCTCCCCATTCTAGGCATTTAAAATAAAAAAGTAGCTAACAAAAATCACACCTCATCTCCCCTGTCTCATCTGTTGCATCCTTACAGATACCACAGAGTTGCGGGTAAGTATTAATTTCCATGTTGGTGAAGTGACTCAAAAAGGGGTATTATGGGAGGTATTGGGTGGGGGATGACTCAAGCTGGGTGAGGGAAAGAATTTTCCGTTACTCCAGGGTAGGGGATGTGGCACGCTGTATACTTCTCACTGATTGGTCCTCTCGACTGTGGCTGCGGGGGATAATGGGGGGGATATTTGCGGGCACTTCAAAAACAAAACTTTCCTCACAAAGAGACTCTCGGAAAAAAAAATGCTGTATATATTAATTCACTTTGTTTTTTATTTACTTTTTTTTTGTACATGCCGCGATTTTTACTTTTTTAAAAAGAAATACCACTATGCACTAGCACTATCAATTAACTCACAATATCGGCACCGTTTAAAACTTATATATATGTGTGTGTATATATATATATATACTGGTCAAAAAAGAAACGCAATTTTTGAGATTTATTAATAAACATGAGGACTCAGTATATAGTAAATGATTCTTTAACATAACAAACAGTCAATAACGCGTATGGCCACCCCTAGCCACAGTGCAGGCTTGGAGTCTGGCCCTCATCGACCTCAACAGTCTCTGCAGGAAAGCAACAGGGATGGCCCTCCACTCTTCAATAATTGCATTGGTCAGTTCCCTGATGCATCAGTGTGAAAAGGACCTCTGTAAGGCCTGCGGGATCGGAGTCCTGCATTACGGAGTCGGTTTCTGACGGTCTGGTCACTAATTCTGTTGTTGTGGATACCAGGTGTCTCTCTGGCTGTCTGACGAGCATTCCGCTGCCGATGACGCAGGTGCTGCAGTACAATGTGGCGATCCTGGCGTTGGGTCGTCACACGAGGTCGCCCACGTCTTGGCAGGTCCTGAACACTTCCTGTGGCATTGTACCGTCTAACAAGCCTAGAGATTGTGCTGGGATGCGCATGCATTCGTTGTGCAACTTGGACAGCAGACATGCCTGCATCCAACATGCCCAAGGCACGACCTCTGTTGACCTCTGAGAGTCGTGGCATGCCTCAATCGTGGGAAAAAGTTTGGTTTTCTCAACGGGCAGTGTGTATTCTGTGAAGTCAAAGAAAAAATGCATGCCTTCATAAAGAATACATTCAATTTAATCTCTGTTTATTGTTTGTAACAAAATGGTTCTTAGCCGGGATTAGTCAGGTTTAAAAACATGCACTAAGTGGCTTTAAAAGATTTGAACAAACATTTAACCATAATCTTGAAACTGTGATAATACCACTAACAACTTAAATTTTACACCATATGCAAGCTAATTGCGTTTCTTTTTTGACCAGTATATATGCCAAACAGTGAATCACATGAAAGTATAATAATATAAACGCACAAGGAAAAGAAAATTGACTCTAAGTACTTTCGTATATTTCTGTACCACATCATGTAATTCCAACTTTTATTTTATGAAGGATAAAATGCATATAAAAAATGTAATAATTTTAAAGGACCTTTTATGTGATTTTCGCGTTCATTCGTTCTTCATTCAATTTTGATTTGAATCTCGGATCGGAATTCAATAAAAATAATGACCATTCCGAGAATCAAGCTAAAGACTTTCTAATTAGATTCGTCATTGAAACACGTCCGCTCTTACCTTGACCGCTCTTATCCTTGAATAAGATAGCCATGTGTTTGACGAAATGTCGTAACATCGAAACAATTTTTCTGTTGTTTTTTGATGAATTTTGAATATTAATTATCATTCACTTTATAATTCCTATCTTCGTAGATTCCATAAAATATTGTGTTGCTGAAGTTAATATAAACAATGGACTGTTTATGCTTTTATAATTATTATTTCAGTCAAAATGAGGTCCTACGCAGCATTAGTTTCTGGTATCTTCCTTCTCTGTTGGGGCCCATCCTTGATACATGCGGATATACCGGTAAACTGCACATTTGACGACATAAGAGGAGACTGGATATTCTACGAGACGGAGAGAAATCAAACGTCCGATATTGATTGCTCAAAAATGGGTAAGTTATTTAGGAATTCAATTTTTGTCTTCGATTTCTAGTAGTTTAAGTATTTTCAAACTATTTCCTTATTTTTTTCCAGTTATTGTAAATATGGAATAGTATTTTCGCTCGTGTACGGATGTGTTGCGTGTGTTGAATGTTAGTGCAATGTTGCGTGTGTGGTGTGTGATAAGAATTAACAACATTCTCAGAAGAACGAGTCTCAGATCCGCAGTCGCTTAATCTTTGTCACCATGATTTTAATGATTTAAGATTTAGAAGTAATTTAAAGTATAGATGATAAGATCGTGTTTCGAGTGTTTCTAAGTTTATGCCTCATCCCAAGACCACAAAACCTATCCTAGATGGGGCACATTCAGTAAATAGGAGCATGTATAATTTTGTCTACTACTATACCTCCTCAATTACGATGTAAATTTTGGACTAACGTCATTTCATCGACAAGACCAAACAATCGACAAGTTATTGTGGGTTACATTAAGTTAGGTGAGGTTAGCGTTTGAGAGTAGGTCTTTAGGTCTTTTAGGTCTTTCAGATAAGATGAAATGGGTATAGGTCCGTAAATTTGATAATGGAACACGAAGAATAATAAAATACTAAAGTAGCGACCATCCAATCTCAATGGATCTTCTTAACCCAGCCAAGAACTGTCCCAAGCCAGTCTAAGACGTGATGATGGGATGCAGTGGCGACCCGCCTCACGTAATGTATTTGGACCGATCCGAATCTTTATTTGAGGGGACTTATTTTTCCCAGTTGATGGCGTTACCGCCCGTCTCAGTGCCCTCAGCTGAACGAAGGACGTAAAATGGAACAATCAACCATAGATCATCTTGCCTAAAGAAGCCCTAGAGATAGGTTCGAAGCGTCACTACACCTCCATGCAGGGGTGTTTTTAACATAGGGGCAAGCGGGTTACGGCCCCGACGGGCCCTCCTTACCCCGGGCCCTTTTGTCTACTTTTGCAGACACTTTTGTAACTTGTAGGACTAGGCGCAGAAGACGTTCTAGATAACTGATCATTACTTCATGGTTCTTTAATCTCGAATGTAGTTTGAACAGACATTTTAACCATTATGTGAGCAAATTTTATTTCACAAAATTTTACCATTAGGCTATGTTTAGTCATTTACCTTCCTGTGAAGATGTAAGTCATTGGTTCTAACTGTTGTAATACATGTCATCTTAATCTAGATATTTACTGTTGCATTTTTTCCAAGCATTAAAAGTTTAAGATGAAAAAATTAGATATAATTTAGTGTACAGGACTGAATTGGTTGCTATAATTCTTCTGCTCTCTATATTTGCATCCTGAATAAAGTTTACCAAAATCGGTGCTGTTTGTATTTTTATTTTTTGTTTTTACTTTAGTTAAAATAACTTTACTTAAATATGTCGTGATGATTAGTGAAAACATTAAAGAGTTTTTCGAGAACTTCCATTAAGGAAAACTAGTAAACGGGGCCCGGGCCCTCTGTGGCATAACTTGCCCCAACCAATTCAAAACATTAGAAACGCCCCTGCCTCCATGGTATTTCATTATCCTTCATGTTTCATCATCTCGTCCGCATATAGGATTAAGATCCATATATAAGCAAGGCTTAACTTCCTTCCTAGTTTTATATAAATATAAGTTTGATGAAACCTGTTCTACTTCTCAGGGTATTTATAGTTTTATTAGATTTAAGAATGCAACAGACGTTTTGGGAATATTTACGAGCTAATTAATATGAATCAGAGGAATGAGTGTGAGTGAGGCGTAAATCGAGGCTTGATCTTTATATTCATATTTTCATTTCTTTTCATAGCTGAATGAGTGGAAAGATCGAGGGGTTCTGTAGGGAGGGAAGTACTGTTATTATTTCGTGAAATAAGATCAGAATACATATATACGTATTCAGACAAAAATAAAGCTCTCTAAAATCTCTCATAAACATTTGTACCACTGGAAGAGAAAAATCATTTAGGAAGGCAAAACTGGTGAAGAACGTTGTTAAGTTTCATTTTGTTGGAGAGGAGTGTACAAATCCATCTAGAGTAGTTACAATAGTTTAATCTTTCACCGTTCATTTTTCACCAGGAACTCCCGTTCACAAGAAGCAGGTTATCCTTGAGTATCCGAATGTGGCTGTGGATAATTACGGCAACAAAGGCACCTGGACCATGGTCTACAACGAAGGGTTCGAAGTGAGAGTGGGAGGAAGGTCCTACTTTGCATTCTCCTACTACAACGTGGTAAGAATTGTGTTTAATAGATTTTATGCTTAACCATATATTTATATTTATTTTCGATATTGATAACCGTGTGAATATAATAAATATTTTTTATTCTACAAATGTGCCCGATTACGAAATAAAGAAATATCTATCTATCTATCTATCTGTCTATCTGTCTATCTATCTATCTATCTATCTATCCGCCTGAGTAGCCTAGTGGCTAAGGCATTGGTTGCTGAGCGGAGGTCGTGAGATCGAGTTTGGGTGTGAACTTCATAATTTTAGACTTCCTAAATATATATTTTTTCATATTTTTAAGTGTACCCAAGTATTCACACGTGTTTCGGCTGGTGATACCACTGGACTGCAGCTTTTTCCTCAGATTTTATCTCTTGTACATGCGAAGGCAGAAAGGATGTTTTTCCACCAGTATCTGAGGACGCTCCGCACATCCAGGTTTACGGTTGCATTGAGTGTGACCCACACAAGCTCTTCCCACGTCTTCTGATGTGAATTTGGGTATCAAACAGCGTCCATTTCCCCTTTCATCATTCAAAAAGGATTAAATGCGCAGTTTTATGGTTTCAGGAATTCAGGATCAAGAGTATTAAAAACGGTCAAACAAGATTTGTTTTAGACTCTCCATTAAAGATTTGACGTTTTATGTAACTCAGTGGAATATTTCATTTTTTTCACCGTCTTTTTTTTTCTCTTGGACAGATGGATGCACGTGACATGTGAGGGAATTGGTGTGGAAAATCTGATTTCTGTTCTCAATTCCTGTTTCAACTCCTTTCCTGTAGAAGCTTTGCGCGTACATGAGTGTAGATATGGATAGTTTAACCTTTACTTCTCTCTTAATCCTTCTGGGGCTAGTCTGTCTAAATGATGGGGTCTTTGTTGGACCGATACCTCGGTAAATACAGCTGTAAATATTTTGTATAAAATCAAGACCATATGGTCGAGGCTTTTGTGATGATACCCAGTAGTTAATATAAAATCAGCACAAATACTTCATATTATTAGTTAGTTTATACAACAGTGTTATCTAGTGTACGGTTTTTGCGTGCATAACGAAATTATAGAGCTAGTTTATATAGTCTCCCCTTTCCTGTAAAATTTCCTTGGCTACTTTTCCAGGGTCAAAGTATTTTCTTCAACCTTTTTCCGTACCGTCTCTGGCGGGGAGGGAGAGGAGGGTGGGGAGAGAGCATTTTGCTTATCTGTCCACTTTTCTACTACTGTTAGAATAGTTAAAAAGTGAACTAGTTTTATAACAGGAACCTCCCCGAGTGGATCGAAAGGACTTTGAGGCTTTCTTTTGTCCTTGTTAATCTTTGTCCTTGTAACTCTCTCTCTCTCCCTCTCTTTTAATTTCGTTCGTTGCAGACTCATTTTTGTATTTTTTCAATTATTGAATTATTTCTTTCATTATGCATTTGATTTTTTAGTTCTTCCTTTCTCTGCTGTTACCATTCGCCACTTCTGGTTTCCGTTTCATTCTCTCCTTCCTCCCTTTTGAGTGATTTTTTCTTTCAGACTGAGAAAGTCGTCACCAGCTACTGCGACGCAACCTCAAATGGCTGGTCGAGGGACGTGACTGTCAGAAACTGGGCATGCTTCAGGGGCAGGAAGGTCACAAGTTTGGAACCGAAAGTTCACCTTGAAAATGAGTTAGAGGTAAGCAATTAAAAAAACATTATCATTATGGCGTGTCGTCATCCTAGTATTTGTTTAACATCTGATTCACTTTTAGGTGTCATTTTAAGCTCTGCATCAAGAATGAATTTCTACATTTAATCTATTGGCACATGTTTATGTTAAATGATATGCGTAGAGAAGGAAAGCATAGCAAAAATTGGACATTATTCTTAACTGAATTTTCTCACTAAGGCTTCACCAGAAAAGAGTTACAAAAACAACAAGGACTTCATTCAGGCAATAAATGATGCCCAAAGCAGCTGGGCAGCGAAAGCCTACCCAAATACGAAGAAATTACTTTAAAGGATATGCACAGGCGGGCGGGAGGAATGAGGTAAAGTAATTTTACACTCAATGACCTACTGCCAATACGGGATAACGACATCTGATCGACAAGTTATTGTAGGTTAGATTAAGTTAGGGTAGATTAGAATAGGCTACGTTAGGTTTTTACACTGTCGATGTCATGTCTTGTAAACCAAATGGGTATAGGTCCATACCAATAATGGAGTATGAGATTAAAAGGGTACTCGTACAGTCGTACATGTAGGACTACCTGGTCTCAAAGTGCAAATGGCTTTTTCTTGAAAACAAAGCTTCTTTTCTAAAATCTTAATTCGGTAAAAACTAGCACAGTATTTGTATCTAGCTTCAGTTAAGGAGAGTTTATGGGTAGAATATCTTTTAGAGGTTGAGTTTCGAAGCCAAAAAACGATCTTAATGACTGTCGGTGACCTTTCGTTAGACAGGTTAAGAAAGTACATTTGGGAGAGTCCTATGAAGCTACCTTAAATATTTCGTGGATTAATCGTGAAGTGACAAATTTCAGTAAAGGATCTTTGAGAACAAGAAATAATTGGAAGCAAAACAGTTCTTATCAAGATTATCTTAACTAATAAACTGTGGAAGCAAAAAAAAAATATAAACTTCATCTTACTTATGGTCGCCTTAGTTCAATAGTAGAGCATCGGACTCAACACGAGACTCGTGGGTTTGATTTCGCCTGGCAAGAATTTCTGGACAAAATTCTTGAAACAAATAGTCTCGAAACAATAGTCTCGAAATAGTCTTGAAACAATAGCACATATGGGTATATGGTAAAATCGACGGGTTCAGCACAAAGAGAGTTTCCGGCTTTCCGCTTAGAAATAAGTGATTGGCTGCAGGGCCGGCGCCAGGGTATTCAGCGCCCTAGGCGAGCCCTTCAATGCGCGCCCTCGCCCAATAAGTTTCGATAAGGTAATGTAGGAACTCTATCAGTGGTGGGCACCGTTAACCAAAAAGTTAACTTCGTTAACCGCTAATCCGTTAACCAAAAAGTTAACTTCGTTAACCGTTAATCCGTTAATTCGTTAAACATGTAACGGAAGTTACCGATAAACCGTTAACGTTAACTTTTATTATAAAAAAAATGAAAAACACAATATATATATAATTTAATTTTCCCTCTTCTTCTCGTTCTCCATTTTGTCCATGAGATGCATGTTGCCCTTCATGAAAATTAGCATATCAAAGTTTTCATCAGACAGGGATGATCTCTTGGCCCTCAGGATGTCCTTGCCCATAGAGAACAAACGCTCCACTGCAGCACTGGAGGGGATGGCTGTGTTGAACTTGATGAACAAGTCCACCAACACTTGCTCACCCAAGAAGGCAGCATCTGTCAGCAAGTCCTTGGAGTTGGTCTCCAGCCAGGTCTTGACCAAGTTCTGGGCCTTGCCCTTGAGTGACCTGTGGCTTCTGCTGCTCTCTTTTGTCTGGATGACAGCACTGAAGAAGTCATCCTCCTCCTCCTCCTCCTCCTCGTTGTTGCTGCCTCCACTGTTGCTGCCCACTTCGTTGGACTGCTGCTTCATGGCCTCCTCGACTGTACCTCCATGCTTTTCCTCACCCTGGAAAAACCGGGTAGAAAAATAATTATGGAGATTTTAAAGATGTGGTACCTAGAAGTACCGCCAGGACATAAAGGGTTAAGGTGAAAACGCTCCCATTGTAAGACATCAATTGACTTAATTTATGTCATCAAAGTGACATGGGAATTGAAATCTTACCTGATCAGTTTTATGGTTCTTGAAATGTATCAAGGAGACTACTAATAAGGTACTCACAGACATATTATAAATATACATGACTTACTTGACAACGATTATTTTTAAATATTCACTAGCACAAACATTTGCGCAAGAGACAGACTGAAAATGAAACGAATGTAGTTATTTGTTGTAATTGTTACATATATATTATTGAAAGTGCCTTAAAATGCTCGTGATATTTCTTGAAAGAAGTTGAAACATTCAACTCAAATGGCAAATCTTTCCGCCTGATTTTACAGTCGACCATGTTTTGCTCAAACCAATGCCATAAATAACTACCATATTTGGTAAGACACAAATTGTGGCGACGGAAACAAATATATCGCCTGATTTTGCACTGCGGAAATGGAAATTCGTTCATCACTATTAACAGTGGCGGATTAATTGCGCACCTGCTCAGCTCAGCACTGAATAGAAACTTTTAAACGTTTATTTATGAATTTTTTGGGTTAACGGACTTGAGTTAACGGAAGTTAATTAGTCCGATAATGATTTTCAAAGTTAACTTAAAAGTTAAATCGTTAACGAAAAAGTTAACTTCGTTAATTAACGATTAACGGATTAACGGTTTGTGCCCAGCTTTGAACTCTATTAGCTACTATATTGTTTCTGCAAATCAAAAAACCGTTGATAACATGTACATTTTCATCTTGTGGCTTCATATTTTCAGTCATGCAAATAATTCCATATAATTATTATCACAGAAAGTCAGTAAATAAAATGTTAATAAAACACAAATTTCTGTTAATAATATAATATGTATAATAATAATATCGCCTACAATTTACCTCTTTCGAGGCATGAGAGAACTGTATTACCATACATCTGTAGTTACATATGAAACACAGATAGAATTACACTCAAGTTTTCAGACTATTTTGTAATTTTTAAGGATATGCTTGTCTGCTGTGTATAGCACTTAACCTACATAAGATGTTATTTAGGTTTACCTAAATTATGTACACTATAATTATAAATTTACAACGAAATAATAAGAATGATTTACAATGCTCTTATTTGTTATTTACAATAAGAAAAAAAGATTAGTATATTTAATTCTGTCAAACACGGAACTTGATGGAAGGACTTTCAATAGCACTTAGTAGTATTAAAGAACCTTTAAGATTGTATAGATGGGTTGGCCTCTGAACGTTTCCACCAGGTGATCAGTAATTAGCGGTAACCTATCAACCACGTCTGACCCCAGATGAGCTAGGCTTATGACCTGTGGGAATACCCGGGCCCTAGCCGGCCGATGTGAGGTCCACACCTGCCATGGATTAACAAGTCTTATGACCTGGGGATTACCTTGGTCAGTACCAGTCTTACTGAGCTCTGCAGTTATGACTGCTTGCTGAATACAGGAACAATGGCTTATATTATATAGCGTACAATATTGTATCAATAGTTCAGCTGGTGATGATTCAGTTTTCTGCTACTGCTACAACATTGTGCAAACAGCTACAGCAATTCTTCGTTAACAGATATGGATACTAAGGTTAAAAAATATTTGTTACATATTTTTTTCTTTTTCTTTCTTTTCTTTTTTTAGATTCTTTGAAAATAATATATAAACATAAATTGTATCCCATTATTTTTGTACTGCTTGTATATAACAATAATACAATTATTTAATACTGTAATAATAATAGGTTAAAGAAGCTAGCTACATGATTACATTATGTTTGTGTTTTTCATTGATTACCTACTTCAAAATAAAGCTTAAAATTATATTATAATTATATCATGAACCATGAAGTTCAGTTCCATCAAAATTTTACTTTTCGTGCTTTTGTTCTGGCAAATGTGCGAACAAGTTGTTTCAAGTCCAGTTTCTCAGCCATTTCATGTTCTATTGACAGAGTAGAAAGCCCAACATGTCTTTCTTGCGTCATGGTTGAGCGTAAATACGTTTTTATCAATTTTAGTTTGGAAAAACTTCGCTCACCACTGGCCACAGATGCAGGGAGTGTTAAGAGAATACATAAAGCAATAAATACATTTGCAACACTATCTGTCAGCTTTTTTCTGCATATAAATATCAGAATGTCTTGTGGGGATGCACTCTTCTCCACCCTTCTTGCAATGACTTGTAATCAGGGCCGGATTAAGCATTGTTAGGGCCGGGGGCAATGAATATTTTCGGGCCGGTGTCACTAGAAAAACACAATTCTTTACCTGATACATCATACATGAGTGATGTGATCAGCTGACTGGGATCGATCAACAGAAAACGAAACAAGAACAAAGATGTGATTACAGAAAATGTATACTTTGTTCACATAAATGGGATACTAAACTAGGTTTTGTAGAAGCGGAATCTAGAATTTTTTTCTTCCTCACGGTCGACCAATTATTTCAACGGTAGATTATAGCGTTTACATAGTTTCTTGGGGTCGGTCAGCATCTTGGGGCCGGGGGCAAATGCCCCCTTTGCCCCTATTATAGTCCCTACTGCTTGTAATTCACTACACATATCTGCAGCATCAATATCTTTATTATCACCATGTTGTAAAGCTTTTTCTAGTGTTAAACAATGATCCATTATTTCCTTCGTTGTCATTGTCTGCATCTTGTGAAATTTTCTCATTCTTTTAATAAAACACTTCCAACAAAGTTTTTTTTTCTCAACATTGCTATCATCAGTCTTAGCCACTGCTCCCTTTATTACTAAGTTTTCATGTTTTTAGTTGGACTAAGTAATTTTGTCTAAGTTGTTCAGAATTTCTGTGGCGCCCCCAGATTTTGGCGCCCTAGGCGATCGCCTAGTTTGCCTAGTGGGTAGCGCCGGCCCTGATTGGCTGAGTTGGCTTGTTTGCCAATACCCAAGAAAGGCGAATAACTTTGTACGAGTTTGCTCTGAGTGTCGGTTCCTTTGTCCTTTATCCATAACGAATGCTAAAACGGAGATAACTATGTTAGAGTACTTCAGACTATAATTTCAGCAGAGCAGAATGGAAAATGAGTCTAAACTAGTACAGTCTACGATCCTTATTTACTTACTTCGATGATATTTAACCTTCGTTATAAAAGAGGATGGGAGGCGTTCGTTATACGCAGAATTTCTCGATGAGAGCCCTTCCTCAAATGGTGGTTCCTTACAGGCTCAAGAGCAGAGTTGGAACAACTTCTCCGTCGCCGCTGACGAGGCTCCGGAGCATGATTTTGCCAGACTCTTTCGACTGGAGGAACGTCTCTGGAGTCAGTTATATTTCCCCCATAAGGTAGTAGCATTTAAAGTTCATTATTCCTTACTTCACTTACCACAACTTATTATATATATATATATATATATAACTTTTGGTTAGCTTCCGCCCGAATTGTTCACTCTGACGAAGGTCAAGCTTTTCATTCCACCTTAGACCTACAGTTTAACGTGGAATCCGAACTACGCCCCATCAGCAGCCCAGCGTCTTAACCACTAGGCTACCTAGGGTACCCATTTATCTACCAACCACTTTTCTTTATTGTGTGGAAGGATGAACAGATGGGTTTTGCTGCGCGCTGGCTGCCGTCGGGTCTCGAACCCGGGGCCGATGGATTCGTAGTCAGCGACGCTAACCACTACACCACCGAGGTATTTTTCCTGACAAGTGATACTTGCCAATTTTTTTAATGTTTCAGATCGATTGCGATTTAACGAATGAACAAGAAGATTTTATTTATCATATTAGCATTAGATATATGTTATCAATAAACTTGTACTGTGCACAGTATGCATATCGAGTAAGGCTTGTGAAAAAATAGTTACTAACTCTTTTCCCTCACGGATTACCGAGTAACTAGTTACGTCACAGCACTGAGTAATATATAGATAAATGTTTTCGATATTTAATAAATATAAAAGATATTGCGCTTTATTTCGATCAGTTTTTCTACCACTCGTCAGAATCAGAATGGAATTCTACTGCACAAAATAGTATGGATAACATTCTCCTAAGGCCGCAGTTTTTTTAATTAGGTCAGAAATAATCGTTTAATGGGGACACATGTTGATTATACCTGGTCTAGCTAGTACTAATCAGTGAAGAGGGGTTAGAAAATGGCACGGCGCTCAAGCCAGACTAATGCGGACCACTGGACTAACTTCTGGATTATATTATTAACCAGCATATTCGGGAGTCGAACTCCCGACCTCAGTGTCTTCACTTTGCTTAAGGAGAAACGGTGTTACCCACTGAGTTACGAGCGCTAGTCCTGGTCTAGATTGGGTAGATTTTAATAATACGAAGTGTATGTTTATCTCGAATTCTGTATTTTGGCATTTAGTACGTTGACTTATACGTTGCCGCGATCAGCACTTGATCATAGTCATCAACATTGTGAGTGTGAAATGCTTCATGCTCAGTATTTATTTTTTTTAAAGACGCTTTTCAATGAGACTTCTTTTTCCAGAGACCAAGGCATGTGCGGCTCCTGCTATGCTTTCGCTTCGATGGCGGGCCTCGAGGCGAGAGTGAGAATTCTTACAAGAAATGAACAACAACCCGTTTTTAGCCCTCAAGACATTATTGAATGCTCGCATCTGTCTCAAGGATGCGACGGTGGATTTGCTTATTTGATTGCCGGAAGGTGAGAACTTATTTTGTATGTAGGTGAAACGCAAAACAACTCTCTTTTGTATCACGTACGAAACAAAAGAATGCCTGATTGGTTAACAAGAATTTGGATACTGGTCTTGATTAGTGGTTCCCAATCTGTGGTCCGCGAAAATGTCAGAAATAATGTACATACTCAATATGAGCATTATGCACATGATTTCTTAAAAGGGCAAACCAGAATCTGAAAATCGGCTCGTGTGGTCTGTCGGGAGAAAAACTTGGAGAACCACTATACCAGATAAGTGAGTAAGTCATTTGTGAGGGGTGTCCGAAGGCAAATCATATACTTTCATGTTTATACAATGTATGTATTACTCGTACAGAAGAGCATAACTACGGTTAATTCTTAAAATAGGCAAGTTTTCAGTTCTTAAAATCAGTGTCGTTTTCACTTTTCAAAGTCAGTGTTGAGTACATATTTAACTTGCTAAAGTCAGTTTATAGATTTACTCCTTAAAATTATTGTAGTTTTTACTTCCTTTTCAATATCACTAATTTTCATTTCTTAAAGTCAGTGCGTTTTTTTTTAATGAAAACGATAACAACAACATTTCATTCCCGCATGCAAATAACCCTATCTTTTTCTGTATTTGCGAATGGCAGTAGATTGACCGTCAAGGTAACGACACTATAATACAATACATAAAGGTCTTTTACTTTCTCACGTAGGTACGGCCAAGATTCTGGAGTAGTTCTTGAAGAGTGTTCCAAATACCACCCAGAAAAAGCTCACGGCGTGTGTACAACTGACCCAACGTGCCTCCGCCATTACACAGCTTATTACAGATACGTGGGAGGTAAATTTGCTCTTATATTTCCCCTTCTCAGATCTTACAAATTTCGACAGTAAGGTCTAATAATCCAATAAATGATTCATATATTCATGTAGAGCTAGCAAGGATAAAATGAGCTCCCAGAAAATGTAGTTTTTCTTTTAACGCACATACACCTCTAGGAGACGTGTTAAATAAACACATGTAGTCATGGCCGTATGGGAAAGTTTAAAAAAACATGGCTACCATATGGGCCTGCCCTGATTTTAATAGGCTGTTCTGTTGCCACTTGCATGAAATCATCCACGAGTAAAGCTTCTGACATTATGGAAAATGAAGGTATGATAAACGTGAGTAATGAACATAACGTTTATTTTCAACAAATAAATGAAAGAAATTTAAGGATGAAACTTGAAACAACGTATCACAAGTGTAACTATACATACGTTATGACGAAAAAGATGCACTTTTGACAGTATGAAGAATAATGTTTCTTTTTCATTTGGAATCTGCTTTAGAGAATTAGATGTTTGTATCTATTTCCCTATTTACCAAAGGAATCAATAATCCAGTCCATATCGCTTACTCGGACTTTGTTTGCAACATCTCTATTGCAGAAAAAATAAATTTGAAATAGAAAATAAATTTGAAATAGAAATTTTAAAAATTTCAAGTAATTTTTTTCAAAATTCAGATAAATTTTCAAATAAATTTGAAAAAGGAAATAAATTTGAAAAACAACTTTGAAATAGAATTTTAGGTACGTATTGTTTTAAAGATCTTTTCTCTCACGAACATATTTGACCGGATTTTCATAATTATCTGCTCGGATTAGCCATGTTTTAGCCATGTTAGCCATATAGGCCCGTACGGTCATGCATGTAATCAATGTCTTGTAGCCTTTCCATGTATAGTATTTTATGAAGGGCTTGGACCCACTGTAGCATCGATTCAGTCAGATTTTGGATGACACTTTGGTCCAAACTTTGCATTCTACTGTTCTAACTGTTATACTTCGTACCAAAAGAATGCAAATCAAGTGTTTGCGTTCTTCAAATGTGACAAAAAAACTGGATTAGATAGGCCTAAAAATATAAGGATCTATAAATAGGGCCATCTGATGGCAGTGAGACGGGCGGTGACGCCACCAATCGGGAAAAATAAATGTTCAAAAGAAGCACTGGGTTGAACCAATGCATTACGTGCAGCGGGATTGCCACCGCATCCACGCTCCCTATTTCTAAGACTGGCTTGGACTGTCCATCGTCACAAATGTGACAAATTTTTACTGCGATATTTACTGCGTTCAAACTCTTTTCGAGAGTTTGAAAGCGCTCAAACTCTATCACCAGTGCAGGTGTCAACTTTCAGGACGAGAGATTTAATTTTAAGTTACATATTTGCCTTGAAGTAAAACTTGTAAGCTTTCATGATGACGATAATAAGGATGATGATCAGAATGACTAATGACGAGGGGGTGAATTGGTCGTTATGAATTGTATAAAGAAATTACTTACATTATTATTAATATCCCACCATATTTCTTGTTATGTTTGGGAAAATTATTTATGATTAGTTATACTCTAATTTTGACCCGGTTCTATGCAGCAGTTTTGTTCACGTAGATCTCTAATAGATCCTCTTCACTGTTATTGTATATGGTACACAATAACATACAATGAGCAAACATTGACTATCATGTAACATTTGCAGTCATAAAGCCTAATCTCTGTCACACTGCAGAAAACGGCCTGACTGAGAATTAAGTATAACTTTATCCTTCAACCAAACTCAGCTTGAACGGTGCCAGAAGTTACTTTTATTGTACCGTAAAACTTCAAACTATATTACTCGTATTATTATTATTAATCAGAAAAAAGTTTAAACGAGTGATCTCTGAAACTTACTGATGATTCAGGTTACTACGGAGCTTGCAACGAAGAGGAAATGAAGCTAGCTTTAGTGAGAGGAGGCCCTCTGATGGTGGGACTAGAAGTGTACAATGACCTGAGGCACTACAAAGGAGGCATCTATCACCACACGGGGCTCCTTGACCGTTTTAACCCACTTGAGGTAAGATATAATTATTACATAACATCAGAAGTCTGTTTGCAGTATTCCTTAAAACTGTTTGTTTAAATTTCTTTGAATAATGTAACATTAAAACATGTTGATATAGTAAAAGTGCATATAGTCCGGTAGCACAGACCCTGATTTTACTGGAACCCTGCATTGTTTGTTATAAAGCAAATTTTTACATATTTTGAAAACTTATACCACCCTATTCAAGAATCCATCGGGTGTACACCTGACCCCCCTTGGCTTTTTCAATATGGCCGCCATTTTCCAAGATGGCCGGCGAAACTGAAAAATCCCATATCCTGGTCAATACTTGATGGATTTTGATGCTCTTGGTGTCATTTCTAGAGTTTTTTTAGGATGATGAGTCGATCTGGAGGGGTTGCAGATACTTTGGGAGTCGTTTTGATCCACATTCATCAATACTCAAGGTCATTGGAGGTCAAACGCCCTCCGAAATAAGGAATATCCCAATATCCCATATCTCGGGCAGTCGTGGTGTCATTGGTAACACCCAAAATCCACAAGTGATGGCCACGTGGGTATACAGCCTCAATGCTCGTGTGAGTCTGACTGCTGACCTCCTAGATATGAGTGAGCACCTAGAAACATTCCATCTGTACCACATAGAGGAGGAGGAGGTCGCATCAAACATGATGGAGAAGATCGCCAATCACTTCATGATTCCCTTTCTTAGTGCATGGACCCAATGGATCCAGAGTCACATCCAGGAGGCAACCTATACAGTATTCAGACAGGGCAGCTTGCATCTCCAGATGCCAATGCCGATAGAGCTGTTAGTATTGGAAAGACGCAACTGGCACAGTACGAGTCATCATGGCCACAAGGCTTTTATGGCACCATTTCCAAACATGCCATCACCTTTGCAAGTAAAACGAAACATATCAAGGTGGGTGCCCACTTGGTTATGGACCAAGAAGCGATTTATGCACGCGTCATCGGTTTGCTGATGAGCGAACGCGAACTTGACTTGACCCATGTATTTGCAACAGAGCTTGCGGCCAGGTCCGGCGCCAGCCTATTTGGCGCCCTTAGCAGGACTGCAGCTGGCGCCCCCACCCGCCTCCCACTTCACGATTGGGTTTGCCCACAAAGTAATCAAGGTACCATATTGAAGAAACTTTTTGCCTTACACTGATCTATTTTAATTTGCTAATACATACATTTATTATAAAATTATAAAATCATTTCACAGTTCAAGAAAGTGTCATGACCAATCAAAACAGCGAGTAAAGCGAGGCATATGTAGTAACAAATCAGAACGCTCAAAAGTGCTAAAATATGCGTGCAAAAAGGACATATCTACTGTTTTTTCCAAGCAAGAAGGGCATATGTCACATAAAAACAGTTATTCGCTTATTGACGACTCCCGGAACTCATATTAAGCCGTAAATAAGCCGAGTCGCTTATTGACGACTCCCGTCTGTGCGCGCAACATTTTTAAATCGCTTATTTACGACTCCCGTCCCTAAAGGGTTAAAGGTCGTGATAGTGAAAGTTCTATAATGACCCAATAAGATGAATAAGTTAATTATGTAAATATCAGTCAAGCTAAACTGGTGTACATACGTCGTACAACCTTTCATCATTTGTCTATGCTTCTCATTCCTTCATTATTTTTTCATGTTGTTCTTACATAATACTATCAGACGTGCACAGGGCGGGAGGCGCTGGCGCCCCCCAGATCTTTGGCGCCCTTAGCATTTACTAACCTCGCCTAATGGAAGCGGCGGCCCTGCTTGCGGTATATCCACCCGCACTGTTCCAACCAGATGGTTTAATGAGAACTGCAGCTAAGTCCGCATTGAAGCAGAACTTGGGAGTGGAAACATCCTCTCGAACATGGGGTCGACCAACAGTTGTTATCATGGATGTGTCAGCTGTTTTATGGACAGTCGACTGGCCTGCTAGTGGCACAGTTGCTACATTTATCCAAACCTTCAAAGTATGGCTACCGAAACATCTTTCTCATGCATCTGTAGTACTAGCTTTTGATCGCAACTATGATTTCTCTCCGAAATCAAGTACTCGGGCAATGAGAAGCAAGAGCAGCAGAGTTCACAAGCTGGACCTCAACACCTCATTGCCTACAAGAGATGCTGTTCTCACGTGTACTGCGAACAAGGAGCAACTAAACAGGCTGCTCTGTGAGCAAATCCTTGCTGACAGTGAGTATCTCGCAAATGTAACCCAAGACCATGAGCTAGTGCTTGCAGGATGGCAGACCATACCGACTTCCATTGTGCGAGGCAGGAGTCGAGCAGCATTGGAGCTCTCATCATCTCATGAAGAGGCTGACGTGATAATAACACAACACGCTATCGCACAAGCTGAGAAAGATTCTGATGCCCGCATCTCCATCATTTGTGATGACACAGACGTGTTTGCCATGCTGACTCACTTCTATGAATTTAAGAAACTAGGCTGTCCCATGATTATGGAGTCTCCAGTGCGTGGCAGAAAATCAGTGGACATCCGAGCAACTGTAACCCAGCACAAAGACATCATCCCACAAATCCTCAAACTACACGCTTTGAGTGGTTGTGACACAGTTGCAGCAATACATGGCATCGGCAAAGCCACTGCCATTGCCACAGCCAAGAAGGGTCGGAAGCTAGGCAAGCTAGGGTCCCTTGATGCATGCTTTGACCATATCGAGAAAGAGGCAACAGCGTTCATTGTTGCATTAGGCCTGTTCAAAAATCAACTTTTTCTTATTTTCATAGGTTTCTGTACATTTTCCCATGCTTTTTGACCTGAAAAAGCCGAACATCACAACTATTTTGACCTAGGATGTTGGGAAGCATTGCCGCATGGAGCTTTAAATTTTCTGCCTTGAAATCGGCCAAAGCGCCAATACCGGGGTCCCTTGAATTATGTTTTGCACTTTAACTTTTGATCTAAACAAGATAGAGCAACAAATTAGGTATCAAATGAAAGAGCATAAAATTAATAAATAATAATAATAATAATAATAATAATAATAAATAAATAATAAATAAATAATAATTAATAATAATAATAATAATTATCTATCATTTTTCAGGAAACAACAGAAACTCAATCAGAATCTAGAAAACCATCTACAAGTTACAACTTCACAATGGCATTAAGCAAGGAGCTGAGGGAGCTCCGTGGGCGCACAGTTGATATCTCAGAACCTCCACGTACTGTCCACAGGCAGGTGTCAACTGGGCCATCTACCAGATCTCTCACTGAAACTTTCCTGGTTGGATACCCTTCAGCTTTTATCAGTGGTTCCCAGCTTCCCACCAACAGACAGGCGTTCCAGTATTTCCTTAATCTTCAGAATTTACCGGAAAATGCAGGGAGGCCCATGGTTCAAGACCTTGCATATGAAACAGTTGAATCTATCATCCCATTCTGGCAGATGGCTAGGATCAAGACAATGACCAAGTACAACGCAATGAAGCTCTTCATGAAACTACATGAGAAACATCGTGCTCTGGTGAAAAGCAAAGGAAGAGCAAGTAACCCTGGAGGAAAAAGAGGAGCATTTGTGCTGGAATTAGACAGCCTGTTCGATATAGGAGCTCCAGATGCAGTCCAGGAAATACAGAACAACAGACTGTTATCCAGAGAGAAGAAAGATGAGGATATCAGGTTCTACGAAGACCAAAAGACTGAGAGGAAAGGTCATATGTCTGGTCATGACAAGATTTTTGAGACAAGATCCCTGCAGCAAGCAGCGAGGAATGAAAGACTGCAGCATAGACAAGAACAAGGTAAAACTAATTACTTTGAACGTTACAAAAAGTTTTAAGTTTTACTCCATTGCGATATTTAGCATGTACTTAACAATTACTGTCTTAACATGTTGTACTATTTTACAGCTGCAGCAGAACAAGAGGCAGTTGTTCATGTGGATGACATTACCAGGGGTGACTCAACTGACAACGACGCTAACACAGAGGACATGGATTACCATCAGCCTCGTCCTGGATGTTCTCACCATCAAGACACTGTGACTAGTGTGACTTTGACGTTTCCAAGGAAGGTCATGGAATGTGATGTCATCTGCAATACAGCTGATCGTCTTGTTTATCAGACAATCAAGTTACTGCCATGGTTTCTGCCACCTTGAAAGCTGGAGGGGCTGATCTGGATAACTTCGTCATCTCAACCACAACAACACGTCGCAACAGAATGCTGTCCAGGTATAATATCAGCCAGAGTCACATGTCCAAGTTTTGTGAAAACCCCCCACAGTACGCTGCCTTACACTGGGATGGAAAGTTGCTCAAAGATGTCTTGGGCAGTGAACCTGGAAGTACCTCAGAGACTTTAGCTGTGCTAGTGTCTGGTCCACCTTCATACACTGAAGGAAAGTTATTGGGAGTACCTGTCATCGACAATTCTTCTGGCACAGCTCAGGCTGAGGCTTCAATGGATTTACTGGAGACATGGGAACTTACGGATAATGTTACTGCCCTTGTTTTTGACACTACATCCAGTAACAGTGGAGTTCACAGAGGAGCTGCCAAACTGCTAGAGAAAATGCTGAACAAAAAGGTGTTTTATCTGGCCTGTCGACATCACATCCTGGAAATCCTAGTAGGAGCAGTTTGGGAGAAGCTGTTTGGGAAGGTGAAGGGGCCAGATAATCCCTGGTTTGAGCATCTGAAGGATGTTTGGACGGACTTGTCCAAGGAAAACCCAAAGATGCTAGCTATCAACAGCAAATGGCTGAAGGAAAAGAAGAAGAACAGTGAAGAAATACTCCAAGACATTCTAACAGCAGAAAGGCTTCCAAGAGCCGACTACAGGGAAATGGCTGAACTGACAGTCATTGTTCTTGGAGGAACGCCTCCTCGAGGTATTCACTGGAGTCGACCAGGCGCCATTCATCAGGCCAGATGGATGGCCAGAAACCTGTACTCCATGAAAATGCTGATGTTTGCAGATCAACTTGAGTACGACGAAGACACTGTATCAAAGCTGGAAAGACTCAACACCTTCCTTGCGCTGTTCTACACTCCTGTATGGATGATGTCAATGTCTGCTGCAGATGCTCCCGTGAATGATCTAAGTCTAATCCAGGACATGTTGAAGTACAAGAAAACTGACCAGAGCTTGCTGATGCAGTACTTAATAAGATGGAAAACCACAAATGGTACCTGACGCAGGAAGTCGTGCCATTTGCCCTGTTCAGCAGTAGATTGAGTGACACATTGAAGCACGACATTGCTGCCCAGTTACATGCCACTGAGAAGCCAGACAGCTTCAGAACAGGAAAGCCTCTATTCCAGAGAGTCACAGCTAAGACCACCCTGGTTGATCTCATTGGCCCAGAATCACATTTCCTGCTGGACACACTGAACATTGGATCCGAGTGGCTTCTGGAACCTGTCACGTCTTGGCCACAGAATGAGACTACAGAAAAGCGTTGGACTATGTTAAGAATCTGAAAGCGGTGAATGACATTGCTGAACGTGGTGTCAAGATGATGAGCGACTTTGCAAATGTCATAACAACAGATGCCAAGCAAAGGGACTATCTCCTTCAAGCTGTGGAGTTCAACAGACGCCGCTTTGACAGCTTCAAGAAACAAACTCTCAACAACTGACTGTGTAAATGTCATTATGAAATTAATCATCATGTAATGCTTTCACTTCTTGATCGATTAGACTTGTGACAAAATGTTAATCTCAAATTTGTGTCATGAATAAGGCGCCTTGTCTGCCTTGAGTGTGAGAAAACGAATTTTGTGATATTTCTGAAATTTGTATGTACCAATGTGCAATTTCTTGTTCCAAGACTATCATAATTGTATAAGTTAAAAAGAGGATTAAAAACACTTTAATTTGGTGCCTATTTTGTTGCTCTATCTTGTTTAGATAAAAGGTTATAGTGCAAAACATGATTCAAGGGACCCCGGAACTGGTGCTTTTGGCCGATTTCAAGGCAGAAAACTTAAAGCTCCATGCGGCAATGCTTCCCAAGAACCTAGGTCAAAATGGTTGTGATTTTCGGCCTTTTCAGGTCAAAAAGCATGGGAAAAAGTACAGAAACCTATGAAAATAAGAAAAAGTTGATTTTTGAACAGGGCTATAATGTTGCATGCTATGGGGATAAGAAATCCTCATCTCTTACTGAGTGTTGTCAGCGAGTATGGGCTCAGAAAACAGGGAAGTCGGGAACTGCTGCACCCAAACTATGTTCTCTACCACCAACAACTGAAGCTTTCCATCAAAATGTGCTCAGAGCCCACTACAATGTGGCGAACTGGCTCGATGCACTAAAGTGTGACCCACCACCACTTGATCCTGTGCATTATGGGTGGGAGAGAGACAAAACAAACAGAGTTCTCATCCCAAAAACAGTTGGTGAAGGAGTGTGCTTAGCACCAGATGAAGTTCTGAAGCTAATCAGATGTGGGTGTGAATCACAATCAGCATGCAGGGGGAGTCGCTGCGGCTGCATGAGACGCGGAATCCCTTGCACAATGTTCTGTGCATGTGGCAGCGGCTTGGATTGCAACAATCCATTGACCCAAAACGCAAACGAAGAGCAGACTGATGATTCTGACGATCCTGACACAACCATGTCTTTTGATATTTCCCCCAATAAATGGTTACCTAATGTGAATAACTGCATCAAAGTTGTCAATGCCAATCCCCCAGCTAGGTGTGAGCTTTGTTTTGCTTACGAGGTCATATCTTGTAGCTTTGCAACCTTCCATAGAATGCATGTGCCCTGCACTTCAGCATAAATTGTGGTTTATATCCGAATATCCATATCCATATAATATGGGTTATGTCATTTAAGCATTATGATCTGGTTTTATCTGCAGAAAAGATGTTAAGTGCTCAGCAGTTAGCTAGATTGTAGAAATTGTCACTGAAATAAAGCAAATACAGTGATGTCAACTGTGGCATTATCATATTTTAAGGCCAACCTTTAACCTCAAATGACCTTGACTTGACCCATGGAGTTACAAAATGATATCCTACTGTTATCATGTGCCTATAGAACTAGTCAGTCTCGCCCAAAACCATAAAAACGACAGTAAGATCACCAAAATATCTCCACGACTGCCCGGTATATGGGATATTCCTTATTTCGGGGGCGTTTGACCTCCAATGACCTTGAGTATTGACGAATGTGGGTCAAAACGACTCCCAAAGTATCTGCAACCCTCCAGATCGACTCATCATCCTAAAACCCCCTAAAAATGACGCCAAGATCATCAAAATCCATCAAGTATTGACCAGGATATGGAATTTTTCAGTTTCGCCGGCCATCTTGGAAAATGGCGGCCATATTGAAAAAGCCAAGCGGGGGTCAGGTGTACACCCGATGGATTCTTGAATGGGGTGGTATAAGCTTTCAAAATATGTCAAGATTTGCTTATAACAAATAATGCAGGGTTCCCACCCCGTGTAACCGGACTAATAAGCTTTATTACATGTTTAAAGAAAGTTCCAACGACCTTTATATGTAAAGCACCAAAGTAGCATGGGCGCAAAGTGGACGAGTGCAATAATGTCGCAATGTTGCAATGAGATAATGGCAATGTTGCGAAGGGGTTATGCAACAAGGGGTGGGGGTATGCAATGAAGGGGAAGGGGGTTATGCAACAACGCAATGTTCAAAGGGGGTAGGGTAATGCAACAACTCAATCTTGCCAAGGGGGAGAGGGGAGGGAGCTTCGGGGGGAGAAGAGAGGATGACCTCCCCCAAAGGGGTAGCCTTAACCTTCTCTTTGGGGGAGAACATGGGATGTCCTCACACCCCGAAAGGGAAACCTAACCTAAGTTTAACCTAAGAAGGAACGAGAGAGAGTTCTTCATTCCACCGGAGTCCGAAGCATTATGAGCGTCCAGGGGCCAAGCAGGTGTTATATAGAGGATCGAGAGTTGCCAGATATCACTTATTTATATATGGAGGGGGTTACCAGATACCAGCATTTATTTTAATTATGTTGAGATGTATCTTATTAGGTTGAGTTGGCAGATACCACCATTTATGTTAATTCACACGAGTTGCCAAATAATGTTTTTATTTATTAAAAGCAAGAGCGACTTTCTCCTTAAAGTTATTCAACAAGAGAGCTAATTATTAAAACGAAACCCAATATTAACAATAAAAGAAATACATTTAAACCGAAATAAATAAAACACCATTACATCATTCTGTTTATTCAGACGATTTATTGGAAATATATAGAAGATAAATATACACTCCTATACATACGATGGAATGATCAAAAAATAAAATAAAAAATAATATAAGAAATATGAAACGTATAATCATCAAAATAATAGTTCAGGCGAAACACACACACACACACAATTGTATAAAATAATGACCGACTTTCTCTTTAAAATTGTTCAGTAAAAGAAGTAATTTATTTAAAAGTCGTTCTGTCTATTTACTTTTGACGATCCTTTCTATACATTATACGAAGTGAATGAAAAAACAAGTATCAGAAAAAATAACAATACACACATATATATATATACCTTATGCCTTATGTTGTTTCGTGCGTTGTTCTCTCTTCACACGGAGGTCAAGCTGGTGGCCCCGCCTCTAAGTCTGGCCTGGTGGAGGAATGAGTTGCTTTCTTGCGCTCTCCACCGTACATAGCCAGGCACGCCCGGCTCATCTGGTACTGTCCTGAGCCAGGCATCCAGTCTTTTCTTGAAGACTTCAACTTTGACCCCGTTTCGTTTCTGAGGCCCTTAGGAAGCTGGTTGAAAAGTCTTGGTTCCCTGACAACCAAGCTATTTTCCTTCAGGGTTGAGGAGGTCCCTTGTCGGGCCTTTAATTTGGGAACACTACACACTCTGCCTTTCCTATTTTCCAGTGTTGTTTGAATGGTAATTGGGTTTAGTTTTAGGTTTGGTACCAGTTTTTCGATCATTTTCCATATGTAGATCATGATGTACCTCTCTCTTCTTCTTTCCAGGGAGTACAGATTTAGTTTACGTAGTCTTTCCCAGTAGTTGAGTTTTTTGCAGCCATCAATCTTGGCTGTGAAATGCCTTTGCGTTTCTTTTTGTTTATTAGTTTCTTCCTTTTTATATGAGGACGTCAAAACTGAGCAGTATTCAAGTTTTGGTATAATCGGTGTTTTTCGCAGGGGAATCATTACTGTCCTGTCCCTTCTCTTGAACGTTCTTAGTACCTGTCCGGCGACTCTTTTTGCTTTATTTATCGCTATCTGATTTTGTGTTTCGAATTTCGCATCATCTGTCATTATTATCCCGAGATCAATCGCTTTCGTGCTTCTCTGAATTTCCTGTCTATCTGGAGCATAATATGCAGTCTGTTTAAGTTCTTCTTTTCTATTTTACCATATCTCAAGAGCTGAAATTTCTCGGCGTTGAATGACATGTTTTTATCTTCTGACCATTTGTATATTTTGTTCGTGTCCTTCTGCAAGGCCTCCACGTCATGTACATCGCTGATTTTTCTGCTGATCTTTGTATCGTCTGCAAAGGATGTTACTATACTGTTAC
Source organism: Bathynomus jamesi (assembly GCA_023014485.1). Classification (NCBI taxonomy): domain Eukaryota; kingdom Metazoa; phylum Arthropoda; class Malacostraca; order Isopoda; family Cirolanidae; genus Bathynomus; species Bathynomus jamesi. The sequence goes on from JAJOZX010001522.1 coordinate 484,070, forward strand.
TTTTTACTCCGCGGTCTAAGTATGTTAACCTGATAATGAACAGGAGTGGGGCCAGTATTGTCCCTTGTGGTACTGAGCTGCGTACTTTCGATTCTGATGATGATATAACTTGAATTTTGACGACCTACCGACGATCTCTAAGGAAGATGTAGATCCATTTTCCCACTTTTGCCTGTTATTCCCATATTTAATTTTATGTGCTATTATACCATGGTCACATTTATCGAAAGCTTTAGCAAAATCTATGTATATAACATCGTAGTTGTCATTGCCTTCCAATGCATCTAGGATATTGTTGTAGTGTTCTATTAGTTGTGATAGGCATGATCTACCTGATGGAATCCATGCTGATTTTCGTTGAATCTTTCTCGTGTCTCCAGGAAATCATAAATTTTCTCTCTAACTATTCTTTCAAATACTTTGGTGAGGTGGGACGTCAATGACACTGGTCTATAGTTCTTTGCTTGAGATATGTCCCCTCCTATATATATATATATATATATATATATATATATATATATATATATATATATAAAAGAATAACAATATTATTTTAAATAACTTCACCTAAAATGTTTATTTACTTTCATTCCTTCTTTGAAAGCGTTTCTAGAAAAAATGTATAAATCCAGAGGAGGTGTCCTCGAGCTGACCGCAAAGGCTGGCCGCAAAGGACCATTTGGCCTAAATTCAATCATACAGCTTTAGAAAACCTCTCTTCACTCGAAATGTTGTTTGCGGCATTGTTACTCTCATAATGAAGTTAAAACAACATAAATACGTTTATAAGCATCACGGGATTGTTTTCCAATAGACTAAATTAGCCTTTGAATAAGTAATAAGTTTCCTTATCATATTCCCAATGCAACAATATGTATGTATATATATATATATATATATATATATATATATATATAACCAATTCCACAAGTCAGGAATCTTGGGAAAGCTGAGAATAGTATGACTGCACAAAAAATAATGCACAAAAACAATCTAGATTTCTTATTTTGTAATGATATTTGTGTCATCGGATGTTACTGTGCGGTCTCTGGTAATGTCAGGATTATGAAGAGTAGCAGCGCTAATTCTATTCTGTTTCCTGTGGTACTGAGCTGAGCGGCTCTGATGAAGATGTTCCTATAACGACATGCATCCGCTCAAGTTATCCAGACCTCTATCATTAATGGGAAAAATTGAGGATCAAATAGTATGACCGCAAAAAATAATAATCTAAAATACTGTTGTGATAGAGATGGTTGATCAATATTGCGAGGGATATTGCATAAAGGGGTAGGTTCTAAATTGGGAAAACCGAGAAAAGTATGGGCGCAAATGCAAATATTGTCGTGGTAGAGACTGCACGTCGTAATACACGATGTGAGCATTACATCTACGGAGAGAATATAAAGATACCATTAGTCGACCAATCAGGACATTCAAAGAACGGACCCATAATATAGGTGTTACGAATGGTACGCAATTTTATCATAGTCCAGCCCAGTTACATTGACAACCAATCATTAAACTTACGAACCGCTTCTTAGTCTTTTGGGGCGGTGCTTGGGATCATGCGTATAAAAGGAAATATTTACAGCTGGGAGTGACAGTAGTTATTTTCACCAGTGAATAAACATTCCCTCCGCCATGAATCAAGAACTTTACAGTTTACCAGATTTATATCAAGATGGTGACATTGTAGCGTTGTCCACAATTAATCTTTAAAACGCCGCTGACCGGGATGGATTATTTCCAACGCAAACCGTTGATGATATTTGCAATGACGCTCCTTACGATCCGACGCAGGGGACTGCCGTAGAAATGTAAGTGCATGTAATTTTATTTTTTGTAGCCAATTATTCGCAAACTTATTTAATGTGCATGTCAGAAAGAGCACTGTTCTGGATTATTTCATCATATATATGGAGGGTTGTAGTAATTCACCTCATCACATTAAAATTACTTCATTTAGGTAACCGCAATTATAGATTAGTTTGCAATTATGCTAAAATTCTGTTTTGATTCATTGAATTTTTTTATAGCAATCTTTTTGCATGTTTTTTTTTATAAATTCAAATGTTATTCGGAATTATCTCTTAAAGGAACTTCTCTGAGTGGTTCAAAGATATCTTCACATTGTAATACTCTTACTTATGTATACTCTGATATGTTTTGGGCTTTAATTAAAAAAGATTCAGTATGAACTAATGAATTATTCCTTTCCTTTAAGGTCTGATGAGGATTTGACACGTGTTATACAATCTTTTCGTTTTAAAGAATTCCATGTCATGGACCTGAATATGGAGGTAGAAGATTTACCGAGCAATCAGCCCAACGAATATCACATCATTAACGAAATAATGTGTTTTTTTTGTTTCGATCTTTTTATGGGGGAAGAAGACAATGTATTTTCATCAATTTATTAAATGAACGAAATCATGGTTTTAGTAAAATAACCATCTTAAACTACAGAATATACAAACTAACATTATTGGTTACAAATATATACATATATATACACGAACAAAACATCATACTATACAACGAGTAAGCACAATCGGAAAATGGCTTTTTATCTGTCTGCATACCATTTCATCGTTTCGTTGAGTGTGACACGGGTCGAATAATTTTAAAAACTTTATAAATTCTTTACCACGTGACATATGCATGAGAAATGAAAGGCAGTACATTCCACACGTATTACTAAAATATCCTTATAGCTGGAATGGGTTCCATACAACTTCGGGGATATGCAACTGATCGAGAAATTTTACAATAACAGGGTCACTCCAGGGTTGAGTCCCGAGTGAATCAAAATAGTACAGGCGGTCCCTATTTTTAAAATAGATGGCAAACCAATGAATCCCTTCATTACCAATGACATATGTGTTCACAATAAGACTACAGCAAGCTCGCGTAGTTGGCCAATTCAATGTTTCATTCTTCGCAAACACACCGATAAATTTGGAACGTGTGATTCATTCACTATTCATTACTCTCTGAAGTGTATTCGCATCCGTTTTAAAAGTCAGTGATAACGCCCCTAAATATGTCTACTTCTATTAGGGCTTGTGACTCGAGGTATACTAGTACACTAATAGGCGCGTCTATAGGCTTGGTGAATTCCAACCTGACTGAGATGTTTCCACTCTGTTGTGAACTTAAATGTGTATTTACGCTAGCAGATAAGTCAGGTGTGATGTCAAACGGATAAAGGTTAAATTGATCAATGAAGAACAATCACCTGCAATATGGGCCAGATTACTATATGCTCTCGCGCAAAGAGGTAACACAGTATCTGATGAATAGTCTGTATCCACTGTTCCTCCCAACGCAATGCCATTAATGTATAGAGTTATATTTTTAAGTCCAAAATTCTTCGAATTTAAAGGCACTCTTTTATATTTTCCATTCACCGAAGCATGGTTCTGCATTCCAATTAATATCCTTTTAGGAAGATTTCCAGGGCGATGTTTTCTATCTGTTTCGATGCCAACCCTGCTGGCACTGTGTACAGTTTGATTTGTACTCTGTTAATAGGGTATTTTACTGTGGCGTTTAGTAAATTTTTTTCAATTTCTAGTTGTTTTGGTGAACTTAATTTCATTCGCCGTACGCGGAGGTATGTCTCCATAATGTGAACCACAACGGGTTTGCTCCCTCTTCTTGATTAGCATCCAGATTTAAGCAGATCTCAGGATTCGTGAGGGTGAGCTTTATTTTCATATCCACCCCATTCACAAGCAACTTCTGGAATGTGAAATCTGTATGCAGGCGTCCAAAACACTCGTATATCTTCTTTTTAGAATTTTTAAATTTGTCCTTTATACTACTTTCGTCTTCAGTTTGATAATATCCCTGCATTTAAAAAGGTATCCTTTGCTTCTTTGGAAAAGTTGAGGACATTCTCCAGATAGGCTCGTAGGTGATAGTACCCCGTGCCTGCTGATATGATGACCTGATTTAAATATACGTTACACTGGTTGAATATGGAGTGCAGAAAGTTTGTTTCAGGGTATAGAGCAATTTAGGGTGTGTCGAATTTTTCAACTTTCAAATTCCAAATATGAGGGGTGCTAAAACGTTGCAGCATGACTTAGGAATTCTAAAGATATTTTTGTTAATTTAATATAATTTAGTTTTGCTTGGTAAGAAGCTACATTAAAATAGTGACTTTTTTGACTTTTTTGTGGAATTATATAATAATTATTATATTAATAATTATATATGCTGTATATATATAATGCACTGCTGTTTTTGCTTATTTCACAGGTTGAAACATATTCATCAGTGTGCTGAAGATTACTTGTCCGTCAGTGCTACCATCCTAACCAGTGGGAATTAACCTACAATGGCTTCTAAAAGGAGGACAAGACTGGGGACATTCACACATATGAGCAACCTAATTGGGACTGGTAGAGAGTTGTTGCCCTCTGAACTCCCAACTCTCCGAGACGTTCTGAAATATGGGCTACTGCTAAGAGAACAAAGTGGTGAGGATGTGAGAAACTACCCAGCAGCCAGTCTTGCAAAGGACATTTACCCTAAAGTGCTTGAAAAGTGGGAACGAGCAAACAGTTCTTTTGTAGCCCCCTTTGTAAATTCACGAGTCACAATCTTAAACAAGATCCAAGAGAGCTGGGAGCAGGCCAAAAACATATCTCTTGGGAGAGGAAAGCTACATGTCAAAGAGGCTTTCATTGCAAAATTTGACAAGCTTTTTGACATCCTCAGTTGCAAGTGTAAAATTGTTCTCTGCTCTGAATTTGGCTGCCTTGCAGATGCTGGTTGCAAAAACGAAACTCACATTAACTGTACATGCCCTAGGGAGATGAAGATCCCTGTGAAGGAACTTGCTTTCATTAAAGGTCAGAGAGACAAGTCTGGTTCTATTGGACCACATCAGATGGCTTGCCAGATCAACCTGAGCACAACAGACAAGTCAAAAAGCAGAAGCGGCAAGAAGACGAAAGAAGAAGGCTTGCTGAATATAAGCAGACAAGTAAGCAGGATGTTTCAATGCCATCAAATGAAATAATTTTCCTGATGAAAATGAAGAACAAATAGCTGATGCTCAAGATGGAAAGGATGGAAGTTATGAAGTGACATTAGAAATACCAAGCACGTCTTCAACTTCCAATAAAAAGCCAGAGTACAACACATTAGAAATACCTAATGTTGCTATGCATAGCATCAGATATGGTGTTGGCCTGCGTGCCACAGCTGCCATCACCACTGCTGCCTTTATGGATGCTGGCTTGATCACTGAAGAAGACAAGAGACTTGTAGTTCATGACAATAAAGTCAAGAGGGCCCAAGAAAAAGTTATGAGATCCCTGGGTCAGGAATTTGATGATCTTTGTAAGAAGGGTGAAATTGACTGCATCTTCTTTGACGGCCGTCAAGATACAACTAAAGTTATGCTGAAAGCAGACAATTCAGATCGTCAGTTCCCCAGCATCATCAAAGAAGAGCATTATTCTGTGTGCAGTGAGCCAGGTGGAAGATATCTCTACCACTTCACTCCTGAGAAAGGCTCAACGAGAAAAAACCTGCTGAAGTTATTGCTGATAATCTTGTAGATTTCATGAAGAAGAAGGGCATTGATAAAAGCCTGCAGGCCATTGGAGGTGATTCTACAAATGTTAACACTGGCTGGGAGGGTGGTTCCATGCATTGGGTAGAGGTCAAGCTTTGCCGTAAGATGATCTGGTTGGTTTGTGCCCTCCACACTAACGAGTTACCCCTGCGACACTTGATCACAGCACTGGATGGGAAGACCTTGTCTAACAACAAGTGGACAGGTAACATTGGCAAGATGCTAGACACTGCAACCGAACTTGAAATTGATCCTTTATTCACCAAACTCTCAATTGGAGAGCCTCTTACTTCACTGAGTGACAATGTCGTAAAGGATCTCTCTACTGATCAAGCGTACGGGTATAGGATCACACAGGCCATAAGGACAGGAGAACTTCCCACAGATCTGGCCCTTCTTGAAATTGGTCCAGTGAGCCATTCAAGGTGGTTGACAACAGCAAACAGGCTTTGTCGCATATGGGTTTCAAAACATGGCCTTAAAGGCAAAACCCTCAACAACTTAAGACTCATAGTGGAATACATTGTTGGTGTGTACTACCCCTGTTGGTTCAACATCAAAGTAAAACACTCTTGGGTGGAAGGCCCACGCCACATCTTGTTTCAGCTGCGGCTAGTTAGGCTGCAAAAGAAGGCTGTAGTGGATGCTATTTTGCCAACCATCAAGCGCTCAGCATGGTATGCATTCAGCGAAATGATAATCCAGACACTCTTGTGCTCAGATGACAGTGAGGAGAGGAGAGCTGGTGTCCAAAAGATTGTTGACATGAGGGGTGGAGATGATGACACACTTGGAGATCTTTCTGTACGTCCCAGGAAGACACCTTCCATCAACCCCAGTGCTGCTTCCGTGTTGGAGCTGACAGACTGGTCTGACGGGGTATTTGAACCTCCTTTGACATGTAAACTGACTACAGCGGAAGTAAAGAAGTTCTTTGACAAGCCTATGCAAGTTCCACAGTGGCCCTGTCATGCTCAGTCAATAGAGAGGTGTGTGAAACAAGTCACAGAGGCAGCAGGCAGGGTGTATACACATGAGAAACGTGAGGGCTATATCAGAGGCCAAGAAGCAAGTCGGCGGCTGATGTCCAAGAACGAATCAAAGCAAGACTTGATGAAACTTGTTTAAATATTTTTTTTTACTGATGTCATTACTTTCTAATGTTGTTTTATGATTACAAGGATATGTTTTATGATTACTAGGATATGTTTTATGCAGAGAAACTAAAATTTTTATAGCATTACCTGACATTTTGAGAAGCTAAAATTAATAAATGTTTTCCGAGAGCAATTTATGTGCTTTTTAATCAAACGTAGATTTACCAAGCTAAGTGTTGAGCAATCACAAAAATAATAGCAGATTTGAATTCTTCACATCCAAAAACATATTTTTAAAACCCCTCAGTGAAGGAATGGCAAAAATTAATTTTCACCTCCCAAATTGACACACCCTAAATTACAGCATATTTATCATCGCAGTCCGTTCCATCAGAATGGGCTATACGTAGTTTAGCGTACATGTGCACACAGCTTGGATCAAAAAAGTAAGGGCCTGAGCTGGGTATCACGAATGCTATAGGGTCACTCGGGGAACTAATTGTGTTTAAAGGGTTAATTGTAATAGTCACTGTGTTCAATAGAAACTTGAGTTGGGGGCATGTCAAAGAGGGACAGCTCCGATTTACAGCATTGTGAACTACACGGATGGATGAAGCGTGCGATGACGAGTTAGAAATAGTGCCTCCTCTCTCGACTAGTAGTAAACAAACTATGATTCATGAGATCAATGTCCTTAGCTTATATCAGTCAAAAAAATGGTCAACCATAGGTTTCATTCTCTTAGAACACTTCTTTTTTGATATCCTTTTACGTTTAATGCCACGTGGTGTTAATCCCTTCTTCCGGCCAGTGCTCTTCTTCTTCCCACCACCACGCATTTTTCTCTTTGCATCTTTGACGATTTCGTCCCGTGTACGTTTTAAGTGTTTTTTAGAGCTTCTTTAGGTTTAGCCCTAGCCAATGTTTTCTGCAGTGTTTAGACTTGATTGTAGCGCTTTCCTTCCGAGGTATCTGGCACCCCTCTTCAGCAAAGGAACAGCCGTACGTAGTATGATTGAAAAAATGGATCTAAGTCCACTACCACGCTGGTATCTCACCCCTCAATAACTCAGTGCGTCGAAAGTGCAGCTTCACTGTTAAGCTCCTATCACCGAATGGGAAATCTTTTCCCTCAATCGTTCTTATATATATTGAGATATTGGTTATTAGATTAGTTGCGACATTCACATAATGGGGTCTGTCATATGTAATACTCAAACTCCTTCCTCTATGGTTGGGAATGTGAGCAATGCGCAGCAGGCGTGCCTGGGTATCCCCAACAAACTGGTGCTCCACTATATTGCTGTAAATATAGCACATGTCTGGGGGTGTATAGCCAGCACCCAATTTCTCCAATTTCATCTGATACATTAGGCTGGACAAGTCATCTTGTACCTCGTGAAAGGTGTCTCTTTGGAAGGCTGATCGATATCGCCCCTCGGTCATAATTTTGAACACTCTTTGGTCTCTAATATTTCTGTTAGCCTTTGATTTTAGGATTAGAGTATGTGCAGGGTTTCCTTTGTTTACGATTTCGTATACTAAATCAGTCGTAAGATTTGAGTTTTTTAAACTTACGTTTAAATCTCTCACAACATCCTCAGCCGAACCATAACGGCCCGGACCTAGTGTTACTACTGTACTGCAATTCCGTGCAACCTCAGTCCGGGCGATACGTATAGTTTCATCCCGAGTTACCCCGGCTTTTTCACACTCATCAATGTCTCTAAGAATCGTAAAAACGGTATCTTTATAATCAATATTTAAAAAGAGGGTGTCCAGCTGAATTTCACATATCCCCACCTCATACGAATCACGACCCAATTCAATGGGTCCGTGGAGTTCTGTTACAAAGTTGGCTAGTGTGTTGTTAGGGTGTACGGACAGGGACGAGGAGGACGGGAGTGTGACGTAGAAATGGTTAGGAGCCATGTTGCATACTATTTAAGCTTCATTATTGCATCAGCTTTTATATAAGTGTTGAAGCTTTCTGGGTACCCTAGCCACTTCACCAGGTACATTTTTCTCTTTCCTGAACCTTTGCTTCCTAAAATTTTCTCAATTTTAAACACATTTTTTCCTAAAGTAAATGCCACTTTCTGCAACTCCTCGCGGTAAAAGCCTCCTGCGATTTCTTCCCCATTCAAATCTTCAATGTAATACATCATTATCTCACCTTTAGGTCTCATAGCCCTAACTTTAAAAATCTCACGTGTCCATCCTTGCTCAAATCCCTTCCCGAAATTATTTCCCGAACGCAACACCCTTACATAATCATTGTTTTTGAAACGCGCAGAGTGTGGTGGTGTTCCATCTCTTCTCACCTCTGGGCGCGTACCTCTTTCTAAAACCTCGTTAGGTGTTGTCCCAATCGTGCGATAGTGTGAGCGGTTGTAGGATGAGGCCAATGATTCCAGAATGTCTAGAAATCTGTATGTGTTTTTATGTGTAAAATAGCGGTGCACGCGTTCCTTTATGGTACGTTGAACTCTTTCAGCTAAAGAAGCCTTATGTATAGAATTGGTAGTGTAATAGCTGATATTAAACTCTGTCAACATGTTCTGAAAAGCACGGCCTATAAATTCCTTCCCCATATCCGTACAAAAATAGCCAGGAACCCTGTTTTCTTTTAACATCAGCGTTTTGGTAGCTTTAGCAACTGTTTCAGGTGATTTATTTTTCAGAGGAATTAGCCACAGATATCTAGAGAATACATCTATTATGAATAGAATGTAGCGGTAACCATCGTTATACACAGAATATCTTTGCATGTCTGTTAAATCTGCTTGCCAAATAGAGTCAATCGAAGCAGCTGTTGTCTTGGCTGTTTTAAACCTTTTTCTCACAGCTTATGAAGTGTATAAACGTCCTGCTCCCGCAAAAATCTCTCAACATCTTTTTTTCCTACTCTGTAAACACTTCTGTACAGTCTATCTACGCCTCCGTAGGAGGCTGGGTTAGAAATGTCATAATAACGTCTTCTTAATATGTTAACCATTTGCGAATTTTAGAGGCACGTGGGTAGGGTTGACCGTTGTTTAACCTCTTCTTTCTCCTCTCCAAAGGTGTTACGCCGGGGGTGATGGCGTCTTCAATTGTGTCACGTGCGTCGCATGTTCCAAGTCTTTTAACCTGTTCATATTTCCTATCATTGTTTTGGGCACATTTATTTTTTGTAGTCTTGCTTTAATATGCTTCCATCCTGATGGTGAGGGCCTATCCCACTTTCTCACCAGATCATGGACGATGTCTACGATATTCGATCCCTGTACCTTTACTCCTTCCACAATGATCTCGCCTGTATGGGTCCATTGTATGGCTGGGTCCTCATTCAATAGATTATAAAGACTTAAACCTTTATTCCTCAATGTATGTGGGAGGGTGCTTTTTAATACATGCTCGATATGTTGTGTGGCCGACCCATTAATCTTTGGTTGGTCAGCTTTATCGTCGGCACATGTCCTATGCCACCATGTCCATCGTTCCCCGTGCCTTGCCTAATAACCACGGGAATCTCTGTCGGGTTCGTATAATTTTTGTACTCGTAAAGAAATTTCTGCAGAGCTTCTTGGTATAAGATTCTTTTCTCATCAGGTGTATTTTCACTGTTTAATAGGGCTAGCAATTCCCTTTCCATTCTTTTAAGCCTGCTTTTACGGGGATCTAGATCTGTGTCTGGATTCTTTGAACTTTGCAGTGAAGCATACACCTCGTGTGGAATCACTACCACTTTCTTCATTATATTAATCTAGTCAGTAAAGGACCCAAAACTGAAAATAAGATGGGGAGGAATGACCCTCCTCTTTGTACAATAATTTGTTTTTTCTTCCCTACAGTTTGACTTTTAGGAGCGAGTGCACGTATTATGTTCTTGTAACGGCGTAGGCGAGCCTTCTGAGGTGGTTTCATTGAGACATTGCAATTTATAACGTTAAGACAGATTTCATTGATGCATTTTAAAAAGTCGGAGTCGATATTTTTAGCAACGATCTGCTGCATTGCCCGGGGCAGTCGAATATCCGTAACGCGGGCTTGTAGCTTCTTTATAAACTTCCAAAAATTCCTTACGCTGATTCGGGAACATTTGATTGGCTAATACCCCAATTTGTGATACAGCTCTACGTTGCGCGAATAAGACTAGATAATGTGTATTTAACGACACATCACGCATGTATCTATTTTTGAAAAATAGATTCTGATTGATGAAGAACACGCTTATGTTAAGATGGTGGGAGAATACTGTAAATGTCTCGGCAAACGTTTTATCCATCTCCAACATGAGATCGTCAATTACAATAACTGTATGTTCATTTCCCTTTAACGAATTAACATCATATACACCTTTGTGGAACAAAATATCATCTTGGTACTTGTTGAACACTGATTGATACGTCGAATAGCACCATATAACTTTATAAACAAATTTTGAGAACATCTCTCTCTTTTCTTTAATGATTTTAAGCATAAACACAGTTTTACCACATCCTGTAGGACCAGATATAATACATGTGGATGGGCTCGTGAACCAAAATTTTTCAACAAATCCATTTCTAACACGTCACACTCCTAAGTGGATCATTTACAAAATATAATAAATATTTAAGTGTTGACCCTTATATTCTACAGTCTTACTTTTTCGCTTTTCCCACAGAACCGTGAATGACAATGAGGTAGAACAACCCATCATCGATATTACAGATAACCCACGACAGTGTAGTTATGATCACAAAATCTATCGCCGCTGACGAATCCTCACCAGCGATACCTGTAGCACGCGCCAGTTCAAAGCGGAGGCACGATGAAGAGCCCACCACATCAGGTATAAAGCGCGTCAGGATTGCGCCGGTTGTTAGACCACCAGTAATAGAGCCCCAACCTTCTACGTCTTACGACACAAACCCCACAATGGTACCTTCCACAAATATACCACCTTATTCAATTCCGGGTACATCCTCCACAGCAGCTTCTCATTCTGTTGAGGATGGCATAACATTCTAGTTGGTGCGCACCGCTACCCCCACCCCAGCCTTGACTAGAAATCGGTATATAGTCAGGGTTGATCCTAGATCCATATACAGCAATGGTGTTGAACATGGACTACGCCGCATAGTTGACGTATTGTAGAGTTTGCCCTTCAGAACCGCGACGAACGTGAAGTCAGGACGAGGCTGTCCTTCGGATTCGGGTCAGATGACGGAGATGTAGATGATTTTTGGGTAGTAATACCTTTCGGATGTTTGGCAGCTGAAGATATAGAGTATATATTAGGCCGTATAATGCAGGCCTCTCAAAGTAGTACAGCCTTCAATATGGATAACTTCACGGTAAATATTGACCGTGTATTCCGTGTTGCGGGTCATAGTGCCACACCTTATACTCTTAACTTCAATTGTCAGTCTTGCTTTTCTCTTCTCCCACAGAACCGTGAATGACGATGAGGTACCAGCCCAGCGTATGTGTACAGGAGAAAGTTCTAAGCTCCGCCCACCTGTATGATTGATCACGTGACTCCTGCTACTACCTGGGCTTCCCTGCGTGCTCAGTTGATCGCAGTAAGCCCTGGCCGTCAGACGTGTATTATCCGCGTAGACAGAAAATAGTAATTGCTACCTTTAATATTGCGTGCTCGACGTTTATGAAATGGTATTCGGCAGTGTCAAGATGTGGTGGATACTGAAAAGGTCCCTATTCCACCCTCCTTTGATGCTTTTAAGGCTACATTGATTCGTGCGAAGAAGCAAGAAGTACAAATACTCTACGGCTATTCTGGCGAGAGCATTGTACGATTTCGTAATACAAGTGATGTATTGAACTATGTTGTAGGACTCAACTTTATAAAAGCTTACATATACCGTGAAATAGAACAAACAACACGTGAAGAAGAGAAGCAGCGGATATGGATAGTGAGCCTTGTTGATGAGTGGTTGACAAGCGATATTATGTCATGTTGCATCATACCGATTACTCGTACCCTGCGACTGAGAATGTAAATCTTGTCATCATGGAGAATCTTAAGTATTTTTATCGCTATACTAATATATATCATGACGAGGTTTGTAGTGAGGTTGTGGCTAATGGCTTGTGTGAGTTTTTAACAGACTTCAGAGACGAGTATCGCTTGTTAAACAAAAAGGAAAAATATGGGTACATGTTTCTCTCAAATACTGCACCGGATTATGAAGATGGTTAGTTTGTGGAAATGAACGTCTGGTGAGTGATAAAACTTTAAAACCGATATAAAATGTGTTTAGTTCGTGAAAACCCCTTATGCAAAAATGTCTGGTGCGTATTCTGGGGAGTGGGAGTGATAAAACATTAAAACCGATAGTACTTCATGTATCGGAAAATTTCTCAAAACACCTACCCAATATAATGGGATACAACTATTCGAACAGCACCGTACACGTTTCATTATCTTATGGTGTGACTCACTCCTCCCGTCGAGCCGATCCGCTGCATGTGGCTCATAGTCATCTCAGAGCTTGAACCGACTGGACGTGCGCTCCTCGAATACGATGGAACTTTCTTTGAGCAGCATTCTCAACTGTGTGTATATATGTATATATATGTAACCAATAATGTTAGTTTGTATATTCTGTTGTTTAAGATGGTTATTGTACTAAAAACATGATTTCTTTCATTTAATAAATTGATGAAAATACATTGTCTTCTTCCCCCCAAAAAAGATCGAAACAAAAAAATACATTATTTCGTTTGTGATGTGACATTCGTTGGGCTGATTGTTCGGTAAATCTTCTACCTCCATATTCAGGTCCATGACATGGGATTCTTTAAAACGAAAAAATTGTATAACATGTGTCAAATCCTCATCGGACCTTAAAGGAGAAGGAATAATTCATTAGTTCATACTGAATCTTTTTTAATTAAAGCCCAAAACATATACAGAGTATACACAAGTAAGAGTATTACAATGTGAAGATATCTTTGAACCACTCAGAGAAGTTCCTTTAAGAGATAATTCCGAATAACATTTGAATTTATAAAAAAAACGCAAAAAGATTGCTATAAAAAATTCAATGAATCAAAACAGAATTTTAGCATAATTGCAAACTAATCTATAATTGCGGTTACCTAAATTAAGTAATTTTAATGTGATGAGGTGAATTACTACAACCCTCCATATATATGATGAAATAATCCAGAACAGTGCTCTTTCTGACATGCACATTAAATAAGTTTGCGAATAATTGGCTACAAAAAATAAAATTACATACACTTATATTTCTACGGCAGTCCTCTGCGTCGGATCGTAAGGAGCGTCATTGCAAATATCATCAACGGTTTGCGTTGGAAATAATCCATCCCGGTCAGCGGCGTTTAAAAGATTAATTGTGGACAACGCTACAATGTCACCATCTTGATATAAATCCGGTAAACTGTAAAGTTCTTGATTCATGGCGGAGGGAATGTTTATTCACTGGTGAAAATAACTACTGTCACTCCCAGCTGAAAATATTTCCTTTTATACGCATGATCCCAAGCACCGCCCCAAAAGACTAAGAAGCGGTTCGTAAGTTTAATGATTGGTTGTCAATGTAACTGGGCGGGCTATGATAAAATTGCGTACCATTCGTAACACCTATATTATGGGTCCGTGCTTTGGACGTCCTGATTGGTCGACTAATGGTATCTTTATATTCTCTCCGTAGATTTAATGTTCACATCGTGTATTACGACTTGCAGTCTCTACCACGACAATATTTGCATTTGCGCCCATACTTTTCTCGTTTTTTTCCCATTTTAGAACCTACCCTTTATGCAATATCCCTCGCAATATTGATCAACCATCTCTATCACAACAGTATTTTAGATTATTATTTTTTGCGGTCATACTATTTGATCCAATTTTTTCCCACTTCGGAAAGAGGTCTAGATAACTTGAGCGGATGCATGTCGTTATAGGAATATCTTCATCAGAGCCGCTCAGCTCAGTACCACAGGAAACAGAATTAGCGCTGCTACTCTTCATAATCCTGACATTACCAGAGACCGCACAGTAACATCCGATGACACAAATATCATTACAAAATAAGAAATCTAGATTGTTTTTGTGCATTATTTTTTGTGCGGTCATACTATTCTAAGCTTTCCCAAGGTTCCTGACTTGTGGAATTGGTTATATATATATATATATATATATATATATATATATGTGTGTGTGTGTGTGTGTGTGTGTGTGTGTGCGCGTGTGTTGATTACCTTTTACAGTCATTACCACGATGGTTTCAAATATTTGCAAAATATATGTTTGCGGTGATACTATTCGATCCTCAACTTTGATTAATTTATTCGGTTTGACTTTCTATTTGCCAATTATCGCGTAGGAGTGTGATTAAACTGCGTTTAGCTTATGAAAATGAATGTCTGCTTGGGTTGGTAGATGAATGGGCGCCCTAGGTATCCTAGTGGTTAAGACGCTGGGGTGCTGGCTGAAAGATCGATTCCAGGGCGATGACATTGTAATTTGAGCCTGCTCGTGCTGCAGCTTAGCTCAGTTCATTGTTAAACTGTAGGTCTAAGACGGAGTGAAAAGCTTGATCTTTGTGAAAATGGACTTTCCCCTTTACTATCTTATCGAGAGGATTTTATAATAAAGAAATTATAAATATTTTTGTTTTTCTTTTCATTCCTTTATTTATATTTTTTTTAAATTTTGCTGTGACTACTTACGACCATCATGAACACGGTAAATGAAATCCAATATACTTCTGAAATTAAAGCTATGAATATTATATCCATATAGAATAAACAAAACTTTCTTTCTGTGTGTGTGTGTGTGTGTGTGTGTCCCGTAAGTCCAGCATCATAGGAAAAATAATAGAAAAAGGTAAAACAAAAGCTTTTATTTACAGAACATGCTCAATATGTCCACCATTGTTTTCAATACACAAATTCAGACGTGATACCCAGTCAGCAAGCACACGGTGAATGATGTCAGGAGTAATGGTGTTACATGCCCCAATAATGCGCTGCCGCAAATGTTCAACACTCCTAATTTTCTCTGCGTATACCAGCGCTTTCAAGTGGCCCCAGAGATAAAAATCTAGTGGCGTGAGATCCGGGCTTCTAGCTGGCCATTCCACAGGCCCTCGACGTCCTATCCAATGACCAGGGAATTGTTGGTACAGGTATTCCCTTACTTGGGTGCTGTAATGTGCAGGAGCGCCGTCTTGCTGGAACCATGATGGGAAATTTCCTTCTTCGTTCAAGACACTTGGAAATGCTTCTTCCTTGAGCATACGTAGGTAGGTGCCTCCAGTGACATGTTCATCGAAAAAGAGGGGGCCTATGATGCGATCCTTCCAAATGCCACACCATACCATCACCCGAGATGCACCTTGTTCCTTTGAAGAGGTATACCAGTGAGGGTTGTTTTGAGACCAGTAGCGGGTGTTCTGTCGATTTACCTCACCATTTCCATAAAAAACAGCCTCGTCACTGAATGGTGGACGGGAAATTGGCATCCCGAGCATATTGTCCCGTAGCCCATTCACAAAATTCCATCCGCCGGTCGGGATCATCTTCGTTTAATTTCTGTAGGATCTGAAGTTTATATGGATGCCATTTGTGAGCCTGAAGAATGCGATGGATGTTACTTTTCGAAACTCCTGTCTCGGCGGACAATCGCTGAAGAGACTTATTGGGACTTCTGTTAAAATGAGCCAGGATAGCAGTCGCTGTATCATCGTCAGTGGACCTCCTTGAAGGTTCACTATGTGGTTTATCTTCTATGGATCCTGTTTCCTTAAACTTTGCAACAAGTCTGCTAACACAACTCTGTGTTATAGGCTCGCGGTCTGGATGCAGTCTGTTAAATTCAGCAGCGGCCTCTCTTTGACTCCGATTTCCTATGAGTAGAATTATCTGGATTCGTTCTTCCTTGCTCACAGACATTATGGCCTGTAGAAAAAGAAAAATATGAATTATGGTTTGTAGAAATAGACAAATATGAATTTCTCCTATGATGCCTGACTTATGGGACACCTTGTATATATATGTATATATATATATATATATATATATATATATATATATATATATATTGTTGCATTGGAATATGATAAGGAAAGTTATTACATAATCAAAGGCTAATTTAGTCTATTAGAAAACAATCACGTGATGCTTATGAACGTATTTATGTTGTTTTAACTTCATTATGATAATAACAATGCCGCAAACAATATTTCGAGTGAACAGAGGTTTTCTAAAGCTGTATGGTTGAATTTAGGCCAAATGGTCCTTTGCGGTCAGCATTTGCGGTCAGCTCGAGGGCACACCTGCTTTGAATTTATACATTTTTTCCAGAGACGTTTTCAAAGAAGGAATGAAAGTAAATAAACATTTTAGGTGAAATTATTTAAAATAAATATTGTTTTTCTTTTATATATATATATATATATATATATACACAGGGTGTTTGAAAACTTTCTGTACAAATTGTAATGGGGGATAGGCAACACCAAGACAAACCCTTTTCGTCTATAAGTGTATGTCCGCTGACGTCACCATTCGGCGCGAGAGGGCGCCGCTGCAATTGGCTAAAAGGTGAAGTGGGCTAGACTCGCGCTTGCCGCGGGCATTCTTAAATCGGACGTGTTGAAACCACATTCGTCTACGAATAGCCACGGGAACATCTTCCAGCAGTTCCGGCAACGTTTCTTCAAGAAATATCCGATAAACCCGCCCGTCGAGTCGGGCAGGCAGCAGGTACGGCCCAATCAACTTGCCATGGACGATACCCGCCCAAACATTGACGGCGAACCGTTCTTGATGAGCATGCACCCGTGTAGCATGTGGATTTGCGTGCGCCCACACGTGAGAATTGTGCATGTTAACACACCTCACGTGTGAAACAGGCCTCATCTGAGAACAGCACATAAGCCAGAAAATTAGGCTGCACCGCTGTCTGCTGCAGAAACCAGCGTGCGAATTCCACACGAAGAGGGTAATCCCGAGGTTGTAATGCCTGGACTCTCTGACGATGAAACGGATGTAACTGCTGCTCGTGCAACACTCTCCAGACCAGTCGTGGTTCACACCGAGGATACGTGCAACACCTCGCGTGCTTGCGCTTGGATTGTCCTCAAATCGCCGTAGGATTTCTTCTTCCATGTCAGGAGTGCGCACGTTTCTCTCCCAACCAGTGTCATGCATGTTGCATGGAATGTTCCAGTTTCTCGCAGTCGCCGATGCAAATGCGCAAACGTTGGTGGTTTGGCACACGTCTGTTTGGGAAGCGCTGTCGGTACAACCTCACAGCAGCTCTTCCGTTTCCATTGGCAGCCCCGTACACCATATGCATGTCAGCCATCTCAGCAGTCGTGAAGCGCTCCATGTTACGCGTACTACGTCCGATTTAAGAATGCCCGCGGCAAGCGCGAGTCTAGCCCACTTCACCTTTTAGCCAATTGCAGCGGCCCCTCTCGCGCCGAATGGTGACGTCAGCGGACATACACTTATAGACGAAAAGGGTTTGTCTTGGTGTTGCCTATCCCCCATTACAATTTGTACAGAAGTTTTCAAACACCCTGTATATATAATATATATATATATATATATATATATGTGTGTATATATATATATATATGTATATATGTGTATTGTTATTTTTTCTGATACAACTTGTTTTTTCATTCACTTCGTATAATGTATAGAAAGGATTGTCAAAAGTAAATAGACAGAACGACGTTTAAATAAATTACTTATTTTACTGAACAATTTTAAGGAGAAAGTCGGTCATTATTTAATACAATTGTGTGTGTGAGTGTGTGTGTGTGTGTGTGTATTTCGCCTGAACTGTTATTTTGATGATTTTACGTTTCGTATTTCTTATATTATTTTTTATTTTATTTTTTGATCATTCCATCGTATGTATTGGAGTGTATATTTATCTTCTATATATTTCCAATAAATTGTCTGAATAAACAGAATGATGTAATGGTGTTTTATCTAAAGGGTGATCCAGAGAAATGGGACCCAAAAGAAACCCCTGTAACTCTTAAAATATAAGTCCTTTTATAAAATCATACGCATCATTCGAAAGAGGATAGTTACAAGTTTGTACAGGATTGTATAGGTTTTGACCATACACGACAAGATAAGATACAAAACAAAATAAAAGTGTTAGTTAAAACTAACCCTTCAAGATGACTGCATGGACTGTGGAACAGCTGCGTTTCATAACTGAGCAATATTATGAGCATGGAAGAAGTGTAGTTTCAGCTCAAAGATCTTTCAAGACAAATTTTCAGATGTCAAAATCACCTTCTAAGAAAGTAATTCGTCGGTGTGTCAGAAATTTTTCCCTAACTGCAGCAATGAAAAAAAAAACCAACTGGAAGAGTGCGCCCAGCAAGGATAGACGAGATCATTAACAGAACTCATGAAATTGTACAGGATAATCCTAACTAAGCATCAGACGTGCTTCTCAGGCTGTTAGGAGTTGGATATGGAACAACACACCGTATATTCAAGCAAAATTTAATGCTCTTTCCATATAAAATTCAAACAGTGCAACAACTAAACGATGGAGATTTCGCACGAAGACGACAATTCTGTCAATGGATCCAACAGAAGGTAAATGACACCACCAATTTTCTAGCAACTTTTGATTATGTCAGACGAAGCCCATTTTCACTGAATGGAACTGTAAACAAACAAAATTGTCGTTTCTGGGCAACCAGAAAATCCATTGAAATTAACCGAAGTCCCGTTGCATAGTCAGCGTGTTAACTGTTTGGTGTGGTCTTACTGCATCTCAGATCATAGGGCCGTACTTTTCGAGGATTCCACCGGAAACACGGTCACTGTAAATGTGTGATCGCTACGAAAAAATTTGACCAATTTCCTTATTCCTAAATTAAGAGATCTTTGTCTAGAAAACACTGGTTCCAACAGACGGAGCTACCTGCCATACACGAGGAACTGCATGGCAGTTTTGCGTCAAACGTTTCCAGGCGAGTTAATCTCAAGATTTGGAGACGTTGAATGGCCCGCAAGGTCTCCGGATTTTTCTCCCTAGATATTATCTCTGGGATATTAAAGAGTAGGGTCTACAGAAATAACCCAACGACCTTGCAAGAATTGAAGGCCGCCATCACAAATGAGATACAGGCCATACCACCGCACACTCTTGCAAAAGTGATGCAGAACTTACAAGCGAGAACACTGGAATGCATGGCAACTAATGGAGTACATTTGAAAGGAGTCATTTTATAAAAAATAAATATTTCGTAATAAACTTGTAACTCTACTCTTTCGAATGATATATAGTTTTTATGAAAGGAATTAAATATTAAGAATATTTGGCTTTTTTTTATGGGTCCCATTTATCTGGATCACCCAGTATTTCGGTTTAAATGTATTTCTTTTATTGTTAATATTGGGTTCCGTTTTAATAATTAGCTCTCTTGTTGAATAATTTCAAGGAGAAAGTCGCTCTTGCTTTTAATAAACACATTATTTGGCAACTCGTGTGAATTAACATAAATGGTGGTATCTGCCAACTCAACCTAATAAGATACATCTCAACATAATTAAAATAAATGCTGGTATCTGGTAACACCCTCCATATATAAATAAGTGATATCTAGCAACTCACGATCCTCTATATAACACCTGCTTGGCCCCTGGACGCTCATAATGCTTCGAACTCCGGTGGAATAAAGAACTCTCTCTCGTTCCTCCTTAGGTTAAGACTTAGGTTAGGTTTCCCTTTGGGGTGGTGAGGACATCCCACTTCTCCCCCAAAGACCTCCTCCGTCTCCTTTCCCTTCCTCTCTTAGGTTAAGGCTACCCCTTTGGGGGAGGTCATCCTCCCTTCTCTCCCCGCAGCTCCCTCCCCTCTCGCCCTTGGCACATTGAGTTGTTACATTACCCTACCCCCTTTGCAACATTGAGTTGTTGCATAACCCCCTTCATTGCATACCCCTCCCTTGTTGCATACCCCTTTGCAACATTGTTCATTATCTCATTGCAACATTCTTGCACTCATCCATATTGCGCCCACACTACTCACCAAAAACGGGGACAAAAATTTTGTTGAAAAGCGTCCAGATCGCAAAGCTCATCAATGGAATGCCAGAACTGGTGTCAGCTTTACATAATGCAAAGGGGAAAGCAACACAATTCTAAATGTATTCATTCAATAAGTTTTTTATATTTTGTCGAATTTTATTATCAAATCAAAAAGTATAGGAAAGCCAAAGGCTTCCATTTACTTTTTGTCAACCATCTGTACATTTGCCATGTGGACGACAAGTTACGAGAATATAAAAAGCTGTTTCCAAATGCTGTCCGTTGTCTACCATGTAACATTTACCGTATAAATGAACTTAAATGTACCTTCATTGTAGAGTATTTAAAGAATATTTTATTAGTTGAAGGTATATCGTTAAGTAATATGAAAAGTTTTCTTTAATCATTAAAAAGTGTACTTTGATTTTTTCTAAATTTCAAAGTATCCTTCTTGTCTGGAAGAGAACAGTTTGATTTACCGTCTGTCTCCTTTTGATCTACTAATATATTATTATTTCTAGAGTACATTTAAACTCATTTATGCTCTTAATTTCAAAGTAGCTAGAGTGTATAATCCCGTTTCGTCTGTTACTGATGAATGAAAACTAAAAACTAAAAAAATTTCAAACTATGTTATTCACCTCTTATTTAAAATATAAATTATAAAAAATAAGAAACAATGACCAGGCTTATTATATACATATTGATAATGATATTGCCTTTATAATAATAATAATAATGATAATAATTCTACAGGAAACTAACCACGTAGTACTTGTGGTCGGATACGGGTTTGATTCACTGACCAAGGAAAGATTCTGGATCGTGAAGAACTCTTGGGGCACCGAATGGGGAGAGGATGGGTATTTCCGAATAAAGAGAGGCACGGACGAATGTGCCATTGAGTCTATGGTCTTCGAAGTGGTCCCAATTCCATCTTAAATTGGAGCATGCTTCGTAAAATCTATCTTCAATTATTGTTCAGTTTTTAGTTGTTGTCACTCATCTCAGTTTTTATTTAAACTCAAATTTTTTTCAGTTTCATTCGTTAGAATTGCTAAACTTTAGTCTAAGTTAAATTGTTAACTGATATTTCAGAATCAGTTTGTTTCATAGATTGTGAGTGTTTATAAAGAGAGTTGATGTTCAATCCGTTCAATTCGTGTAAATGTTCATCCTTGGCAGACTTTTACATAAACCTCGACTGAAAAATAAGTTTTTTAAGTTGTTCACATCCTTTTTTTTAGCCTTCTAAAGAGACCTTTTTCACGATGGCCAAAAGAGAATAACAATAACTTAAAATTCATTCAGAACTCTTCCACGCGTCGTCTAAATATGGAGGAGAGGCTTCATATCTAATAATAGGGCACTACAACCACTATTTCTTTTCTTTCAATAAAAAGAACGACGCATGTGTGTGCGTGTGTGTGGGGGGAGGGAGGAGCGAGCGCGTGAATGCGACAACCCTTTTGTTTCTATCATTTCATATACAGGGCGTCCCAAAAAAATGTATACACACTTTAACAGCTGATAGCTCAATTGATGTTTCTTTCTTTCCAAGTTAAACCCATTAGAATTAATAATGGCAGTCAGACTAAGCTTTGAACAAAGGAAATTCATTCTAAAATGCTACTGGAAGTGTGAAAACGCAGTTGAAGTGCAAAGACAGTTTAGGAGGGAGTTTCAAACAGATTCCACCAACGCGACTTACCATCACTCGAATTAGAGATAAGTTTGAAGCCGATGGAACTGTTCAGAATGTCCACAAGAAGCGTTCCGGAAGACCACGGACATCGACAAGCCCCACAAAGCAAGAAAGAGTACTGGAAACGTATCACCAAAGTCCAAGAAAATCTGTGCGGCAAGCGAGTCGTGAGGTAGGAATTTCAGATCGTCTGTCCAACGCTTTTGAAGCGCTGTCAATGGAAAAGTTACATTCCAAGATTAGTCCCATGCTATTAATGAAGATGATGATGATCCGGACCGAAGAGTGGAGTATTGCGAGTGGTACTTGGCACGATGTGGATGTGGATTGGACGAAGGGGTTTCGTAGAATACCCTCCGCGTTCACCAGACCTCACACCACTAGACTTTTTTTTATGGGGATACTTAAAAGACAAAGTCTACGCTATAAAACCTGCAACAGTCGCTGAATTGAGAGCAGCCATTGAACGAGAATGCACACAAATACCAAACGAAATGTTTCGTGATGTTTGCGATTCCATTGCTTCGCGTTATCAGCAGTGCCTGGACCAGAACGGACGACAGTTTGAGAACAGGCGTTGACAAAACAATTAAATAATGTCTGTAGATTCTATTACATTTTGAAAATGAAATGTATTTTAATAAACACTGCCTTTATAATTATTTAAAGTGTGTATACATTTTTTTGGGACGCCCTGTATGCAGTACTCGCATTAAAAAGTAGCTGATAAGTAATTATTTTAACATCAATGGAAACAAAAATTTCTTCCAGAGGTGTATCCATAACTAATAATAATAATAATAATATAATAATAATTTTATTGTTCCTTACTACATTTATCAGGCATAGAAAAGATACACAGAGAGTGACATATAATAACACACATCCATATATAGGGTGGGGCACGAGAACCAAGTGTTTTTGGAATAATCAGGAAAATGATATTTATTTTTGTAAAGAAAATATATTGGTAGAACAACATTCGTAAGAAACATAGCATTTCATGTCATAATAATCATGTACCGAAAATTATATCTGGCATATGATGTCCTTGGCCGTCGACGCATTGTTGAAAGGCGTTTACGAAAATTGGCCTCCACTCTTCCCAGCGGTTTCTGTTGATTTGGATGATTTGTTGACGGATCGCTTCCTTCAATGCATCTAATGTACGGGGCTTGTCCTCGTAGACACGTGACTTGAGGTACCCCCATAGAAAGAAGTCACATGTGGACAAGTCAGGGGACCGAGGGGGCCATGCAATGTCACCAAATCTCGAAATGAGATGGTTGGGAAACAGGGGGCGAAGAACAGCCATTGACGCTCTGGCGGTGTGTGGCGTGGCCCCATCTTGCTGAAACCACAAATGTCGACGAGCAATACGCCTTCTTCGTAACTCAGGGATGAAAAAGGTGTTCACCATCTCAATGTAACGCCCAGATGTTATGGTAACGGTAACCCCATTTTGTTCGAAGAAATAGGGACCGATGACGCCAAACTTTCCCACCGCGCACCAAACTGTAACCTTAGGGCTATGCAGCGGTTTTTCATGGAGTTGTGCGGATTTTCAGCAGCCCAATACGACAGTTTTGATTGTTGACGGCCCCATTAAGGTGGAAATGGGCTTCATCACTCATTACCACCATCATGTTTTCATTCTGCTCATAAAGTGCAAGCATTTCCTGTGCAAAATTCAGTCGTTGGGGGCAATCGTTTACATTCAATTCCTGCACCATCGCTAACTTGTATGGGTGAAAATGTAATTCTTCATGCAAAATCCGTCTAACAGTACGATTGCTGATTCCGAGTGCAGCTGAATGTCTCCGAGCAGAGCGGCCTGGCTTTGCAACATCGCTTGTCTGACCCTTTCAACGTCTTGGAGTACGCACAGTGCGTTGCCGCCCCTTCGGTTTTGTTTTCATTATTGAGCCTCCTGTTCGAAGATTGTTAACCCAACGTAAGATTGTGTCACGAGCGGGAACAGAGTCATTTCGATGAATGTTGAATCTGCGGCGAAACGCACGCTGAACTGCTGTCACTGACTCGCCACTCCTAACAAAAATGATCATACGCGAACATGCGGTGTTCTAACGTCCACTGCTCCATGATGGCACCTGAAAGATAAAGGTGAGTGTTAGTTAAAGTTAAATGCTATGAACCCAGAATGGAATGCTACCTACCGCACGCCCCTCCCATTCCTAATGGCCGATTACTAGCTATTCAAAAAACACTTGATTCCCGTGCCCCACCCTGTATATATATATATATATATAATATATATATATATATATATAATATATACACACACACACACAAGTATGCTTCCTGTAGCATCTAATGGGCCGACACTATAAACAATAGACAGTACATACAATAGACAATATAATCCAATATAACAGCAACACAACAGTAATAATATCAATATTATAATTTATTATTGTTTTTATGTGAGTTGATGAACCCATCAGTTGCTACAGGAAGCCTAAACACATACATATAAATATATATATCAGACCCGTAGCCAGGGGGGCGTCGGGAGGTCGAACGACCCCCCCCCCTCTCTCGACAGGAAAGGTCCACTTTTGTAACCATAGTTATAACTTATGATGTAATATTATAATATATAACATCATTTAGTAAATAAACACATGCATTTTTTTTTTAAATTTCACAAACTACTCTAAACTTTACTCTAAACCCCCTCCGCAGCAGTGACTAGGTCGTTGCACCAAAAGGTCCGCCTTTCTACAATTTTGACCCCGCTCCTTTGGAAGTCCTGGCTACGGGACGGCATGTACACAAGTGTACGCACAATCCTTAGCTCCCTTCTCCCTTTCCGCATACGTACATGGATAGGACCTAAATCGTACCTCCCAGCAACAAACTATATTTATCTTTAATTGGACCTCATGGGAGGTGGGAGTCTTTCACTGGCACGGATAATTATCATCATTTTTGTAGTCTTAGCAAGGGGGTAGGTTTTTTCTATTATTATTACTTGTTTCAGCGTGCAAGGGCGGATGTAGGGGGGGGGAGGCCGGCGACGTCTGGAACCCCTTCAATTTCTTGCAAGTGACCTTTTTACAAGTGCAAGTGCCCTACTTGAACGTGTATGCCTCTGAAAACAAATTTTGCTTTTGCAAATAGATCATGGTTATTTTATTTTATTCAAATTCTATTTTGAGCCTTTATCCGTATACACTGTACTTCCAAATTTGTAGTTGTAATGGTTTTCATAGGTGTCTTTAGTACTGGTGCAGCCATATCATCATTTTTATCTCTATCTTATACTGATAGTTCTTTTAATTGGCAAGACATTTGTAATTGTTTGAAAAATTTTCTGTGATAACTGTTGTACCCAAATTAGATTTTTATTTTGTATCATATTTGAATGAGATTGATCTGATAAAGCGATACAATTGA
Organism: Bathynomus jamesi; assembly: GCA_023014485.1. Classification (NCBI taxonomy): domain Eukaryota; kingdom Metazoa; phylum Arthropoda; class Malacostraca; order Isopoda; family Cirolanidae; genus Bathynomus; species Bathynomus jamesi. The sequence continues at coordinate 509,925 of JAJOZX010001522.1, forward strand.
TTTTACACCCGCTCATTGGTGGTTTGTTTTAAGAAACAATTTTTAGTACTGTGCTCTTTATATTTTAGGTCGTGCCCGTTTTTCTTTGGAACTCCCTTACTGAAATGCCTAGATCCACCCTTGTATATTGACAAGCATATCTGGGATTTATCTCCTGCCAATAAAACTTATCATTATCATCACAGGCTTTTACCGAAAGCCCTTCGGGTTGCCAAATTGGATTAAAAGTCGTAAATTTGGCTAATCTTAAATCCCTCTCGCTATTAAATTTTCACTTTGGGCTACTTATTACTTTTTGGGCTAATTTAAAACGTCACTGGGTTACTTTTCAAACGTACTTACTACTTTTCTTTAATAAATAATAAATCTGAAAACGCACATTTACTTTGTTAGTTTTAGTAAACAATAAAAATTAATAAAGTTACACGAAAGCTACAGATTTTTTATTTTCATAAAATCAAGTATTGTATGTACTTGTTTTTTCTCTCATACACGGTATTGTCGGAAAACATTTTTGAACATATGCTAGGCCTATTCTTTCTTTAGCCACTCAATTTTACACATAGGTCCAGGCCTAAATTTAAAATACAACAGTCATAACAGTCTTTATTTAGAAAGAATACATTACATAGGTTCAGTGCTTAACTTGTAAAAAAGGAAGTGGTGGAAGTGGAACGCTAGTGAACCGGGGGGGCACGGGGCACGGACCGCGGGCAGGTTGCAGGAGGTAGTATCCCCCTCCTGCTGGGGGGGGGGGCCCAAGAAAATTTTCTATCAGGATGCTTCTGAGGTCTTATTTCATGGCGCTGTTTCATTTAACAGACCTCATCCAATCTTTTCATACACTTAGTATGTGTGAAATGTATTTATTTTAGGTATCCACTTCATATTCCTCTTTATGATCAATTTCACAATTTAATAAACCTTAAGAACACTCCGACTATTAGTCAGTAAATATTTTCAGTGAGAAAAATCAGTGCAAGAAATCCTTTATACAAAAAGAAATGGCAGGCCAAATGTAAGTGCCGGAACGCCGTTCCGGTGCGTTCCGGCACAAATTAACCACTGTATAGGTTTATACCTATATTACATTACATCTATATAGGTTTACACAATGTTGACATTAACGTTTAATTTTGTATTTTAGTGGCAAGTAGTCTAACCAGAGCATTCTCATTTGAATATGCCGTTGGGAAGCATGAGAGCTTTCCAGGCAAAAATCTTTGAGATTCATTTCAATATTTACAACACGGAAAATAAGAAAATTAGTAGAAATAATGGGAAATAAAATAAAATTGCATTTAATTAATTTCTGTCATTACCAATAAAAAAATGGGATAATTTGTAACCCCAGTTCTAACTTATAAGTTCTGGTAGATAAGTGGCACTGTCGAGGTTTTATAATACAGTTTAGTTTGCCTTTTCGGGGACTGTGGCACTTTCGTGGAATCATAATTGATTTAGAATTAGTCTTTTGTTTGTTAAGTGACAGATTTCCGTGTTTACTGTGCTGAGTTATTGTAAAGAAATTATAAATTCAGTGCCGCAAACTCCGAAACTTTAAGTGAACTTATTTCTCGAAATTCGATAATGGGTAAATGGTCCAAATACTCAAAAAGTTTCCAGAAAAATTGGTTAAAAGATCCTTTATTATCGAGGTGGTTTCTGGAAGTAAAACATGATGGCAACAAAGTCCTTTGTAAAGTTTGTGAAACCGAGACTAGGACCAATAAAACCGATCTTAAAAACAAAGTGGTTCCATGAACCATAAACAAACTCTTTAAAATATAATTTTACAACCAAGTTTAAAACAAACATTCCTGAATAACGAAAAGGACTGGCTAAATTTGAATAACAACTTGCTGTCTTTGCTTTGTTGCTTGTCATGCGTCAATTCAGTCTATAGACCATTTAAGTGATCTGGTAAAAAAAAAAAGAAATGCCATCTCGCTCAAATGCCGAAGGCGTACGATCGCACAGAATTAAATGCTCCGCTCTTATAAAAAAAGGTATAGTCTCTGCTTTTTTGAATGAACAAGTGGATAACCTAAACGACACTCCTTTTTCTCTACTATTTAATGAGTTAATTGACATTGTGTATACTAAACATTTACGTGTGTGCATTCGGTATTGCGGCACTAAACATAAAAAATTGTTTCACAATTTTTAGGTTTTATTCACGTTACAAGCGCAACTGCTGATGTATTATATCAACATGTCAAAGACTATTTAAAAGAAATTGGAGTTGATCTTAATTTGTGCTTTGCAGTTGACACTGATGGAGCTTCAGATTTATGTGGAATCAATCATTCATTGTACGCATTAATGAAGAAGGAAATACCAAACCTATTACTTGTAAAATGTATATGCATTCACTTCACTTGACATGTTCTCACGCATGCCCTCTAATATTGATTACATGTTTAGAGAAACTACAACTGGTTTCATAGGTCTGCCCTTAGAAAAGAAGCTTACGTAGATGTATACAAGTTAATCAATAACGGAGAGATTCTCTACAACTGATTCCTCTCTCACATACACGTTGGCTAGCAAGAAGTAACTATGTAAAGAGAATC